>JACXGM010018139.1:0-19256 GCA_016801145.1 Umbra pygmaea | reverse complement strand
ATTATGAACTAATGTCTTTACGCAACCTCTTCAAAGGAGCCTTTATATATGAATGTGCAGTGCACTTAGATTGACACTGCTTAATTTCCTTGTGGATAAATAAGGTATCTCATAGATAGAGCAAGATTTTATGCGTAGGTTTCCAATGGCAATAGAGAATCAGTTGTTGACTCATTAAGGATGACAGAATGACATACAAATTTGTTGATGATCAAGTATTTTTAATGAAAAGGCGCGTACAAACACACACAGACACGGTCACTGGTGTGACTGTTGCTCAGCAACTATAAAGACTAACACATACTAAAATCAGATTAGGAACTGTAAACCAAAAATAAATCATTTTTAGAAGTCGTTAAACCCACGTCAAGAAGCGGGACAACGGGATGAGGAGAGTGGATGGTTAGCGATGGATACCCGGTTCGTCTACCAGTCACAACATATTGTATGAACACATTACTGACAATTTATAAAAATAATGATAATTGAATTAATAAGTCTATATTTTACTGATAACTTCAACTATGCTAAAATAAATGTTACTGGAATAATTTGAGGAATGTTTCATTTACATATTACGTGTTGTCTTTCTTAACACCGTATTGCACCTCGCGTGAACTGAAAAATCGATTCCTGAGCAAACGATGACAACATTCAGCACCTTCCCTTGGGACAGCGCCTTTGTAACGACGCACTTAAGAGGCAGCGTGATATGAAGCTTCCTAAGGGAGACTTCGGGGAACACACTTAGAACCATAAACAACTTTGGTAAGATATATCTTTTTGAGTCTTCTTAGCGGGCTAAGAGTGAACATTATCGGGGAACCGGGCCCAGGTCAACACAGCACACAGGTAACACTAGTAATGATTAGGTTCACACACCACACAGGTAACACTAGTAATGATCAGGTTAACACAACATGCAGGTACACACTGTTTGGGCTTAATAAGGGGCAAACCAACACAGCACACAAGTACACTAATAATGATCAGGTTAGCAGAATATGCGGGTACCCCCCATTGGAGCTAGTAAGGAACAAGCTACTACAGCACACTGTATCATGGATTTGGAAGAGATGCAAGAACATAAGTATAATAAATTTGTTTATTATAATAAAAATAATTTGTTTATTTTTGCACAAGGCACTACATCATTTTAATTATTTTGGTGTTATCAGAATACATAACACTTTAAAATCAACACAAATATTCACTCTAAACGGAAAAGGGCTGTTGCTGCTTGATTTTACTGAAAAAAATCACTTAAAAAATGATTGACAAAATACAAAAATACAGCAACTTAATAAAAAAACAAAAAAAAGGTCTTCTACTAAATAAAATCTGTTACTTCCATTCCCTGGTTGTCTCTCCTTCCTCCCCTACAGCGGTAAACTTCTGGGGGACCTTCTATGTCCCTGTAGATGTTTATTACTTCACTGTGGTTTACAGGAATATCTTTCTCAATAGCCAGGAGGAGGAGATCAGAAAGCCTCTCTTCTGTGCATAGGCTTCTGAGTGTGTCTTTAACCAGTCTGAGCTTGAAAAATGACCTCTCCACTGTTGCTGTTGACACTGGAATTTTTGCATAAGTTCTTATCATTTCCACCAGTGTTGGAAAGATTTCCTGTCCACTGTTGTCTCTCAGTGTTTTTAACATCTCCTTCATGGTGGATTTGTTTAGTTTATAATACGTTTTATTTTTTAACTTAAACAAATACAACATATAACATTCAAAACTAATCGGCTTAGACTGCATTTGAAGAAAAATAAACACAACAGTTTTCTGTAGCCTTGTGCGAACTTATTCAATAGAATTAGACTTCTAGAATGTTCTTTCCAGTGCAAAAAATAATATTTTTAATTTAGTAGTTTTTCTTATCATAGCCTACAAATGTCTTTTCCTCGATTTACTGAAGCCTATATGTAAAACTACTGTCTATGTGTAAAACACATTTACAGCTGCACAGCTAGCACATTGAGCGTCTGGCTCGCTCATAGGCTGCGCTGCTGCAACTGCACATCCAATGGTGCGGGCGCCACTGACGTGCGACCAATGAGCCAACTCTACAACATTACACGTCAGAGCCCGCCAAGGCGGCGTGGGTGGCCTCAGCCTATAATAGTCCCCGAATTTGCCATTAGAGTAAGTCTTCGTTCATTCATAATCTGTCTGACCTATATTAGAAGCTATGTATATCTGTCATTGATTTCCACTGAACTGATTCTCAAAAATACGGAACAAAGTGCATTCCGTATCAGCTCAATACGGAACAAAAGACTTTTATGTGTCAAATACGGGACGATTCCGTATTATACGGAATGGTTGGCAACCCTACTAGTAGCTCATGAGGCATGCATGCTAGCAAGACACAGGTTAACTATATTTGTCTTTGGCTAATTAATCAGCAGTATCGAGGCACTGGTAGTTTAATCTTTTGTTCATCGCCACTCACCTCAACACAAGCTAAGAAAAACACTGCTGGGAGGGGCCGCTGCTGCCTGCAGGCGTGTGTGTGTGATGTGTGCCGATGTGCGCCGCTGTGCAGAGACGCGGGGGAGAGAGAGAGAGAGAGAGAGAGAGAGAGAGAGAGAGAGAGAGAGAGGGGGAGAGGGAGCGCTTCAGAACTCTTGAGTTGTTATTTAGATACACTATTCAATAAAAATATTTGTTTGACAGGGAAGCTGTGCGCAAACAGGAATATATATTATTTTTTCAAAAATAAAAAAAGCACCCCAGAAAAAAAGGGCACTTTCTCTCCAGGAATAAAAAGGGCAGGTGCTCAAGCCCCCTTTGATGTCTATGTGTGCACGTGCCTGCACCTTAATGCGCTGGAGGTCAAGACAATACCCTCCCCGCTTGTTAGGACGTGCGGCAATCGCCCCGCTCGTCCTCACTAGTCTTACGGGGGCTTTCATGATTTCCTTTTAAATGTCAAGCCAGCTGGTATCTGCAACTCTCTTTGTCTCTGTCATGATCTGGGAATAATACGGAGACAAATGTGCAAACAAGGATTTATTTTCCCAAGGCGAAATACAAACTGAAACACTGGAGAGAGTTTACAAACACGGCAATAGAGTTGACAGGACAATAATCGACAGAGAATTTCATTCTCAGCTACTCATATATACACAACCAAAATTACTAAAGTAGAAGCACCTGTGTGCATAATAACAACTCTCTCCATTGAGAATGATAGAGGGAAATAGCCTGAACACATAGAAGACACAAAGGCCTAGACAGGGTATGACTAAACAATTGTTATACAGAGCTGAGAGATGATAATAGTTAAAGGCATAAATCAACACAATAACTTGAGTTTCCCTAATACTCCGGGGAAGAGGAGCGTTGGAGAGGACGGGGATCCGGTGTGGTCATGATAGTCTCTCTCCTGCCCACGGTGCATTCCCAAATTAAGTGGAGTAAAGTTAGATCTGCTACGTGGTGGCATGATATGGAAATTAACATAAAAAACAAAATTTTCGAATGAAATGACAATTAATAATATTAAAGGAAAAAATGTTTAGTTTTGATCAACATTTCTGCTGTGTTGGACAAAGTATGTGAGCGGTGCGGAGTGGGAGCAAAGCGAGGAGCGGACGCAGTTATAGGCTACCAGAGCGCGGAGCGATGTTTGAGCGGCCCAGAATGCCCATATAGTGGCCACGACTAAAGACTCTTTATGGAATATGAAAAGATATAGGTCTATCTCTTGCAAGCACGATAGTGAATACTGCGTGCACATGTGAACAGAAAGAAACAACTCCTCCTTAAGGAGTCTATCTACTGGTTAGACCAAGTTATAAAATGAGCAATTAAAACATTTTGTTCATTCTTTTTGTATTACATTAGGCTAAAGCCTATTTTCGTTAAATGCCCACATTTTTTATCTTCACAATGTATATAGAAAACAGATAGTGCCTACAGTATATTTGTAAAATGAGATTGCACTGTTTTCTGTAGGCCTGTTTTTTTTTCATGTGGTCACACTGTCATGTTAAATTAAACAACGTTATAACAATTCAACTCGATTTAGTTTCAATATTTCAGTGATCGACATACATGGTCACACAATGGATGGGCTTTGTTAATATTGTAATATGACTTAAAAAATGATTTGAGTTAATTTGGAGTGTCGTTATTTTTCATGCCTTGGCCAGGTCGATAAAGATGGGCGCACAGTAATGTCTTTTATCAAGAGCAGATGTAATATAATTTAAGACCTTGCGTGTAACAGAGGTGCAGCCATGACCAGCTCAAAATCCTGATTGCATAGCAGAGAGTGTGCTGTAGGATTTGAGATGTTTGGTAATATGTTTGTTATTCTGGAGTTTGAAGACTGGATCTGTAACAGTTAGGTTCAAGACTGTGTTTATGATGTGCAGAATGTATTGCTATATGATATTGATATTGGCTGAAAATAAACAACAAACACGCTTTTCTCATCTGATCTGGATATCTGTGTTACCTAGCTTTAATGAGCTCAATTTTAAGAGGTTATACACAAGTTGTACATTTACTTTATATGTACAGTACAACACAAAATGTATGGTTTCTGGAGAACTATGATAGCACGCCATCTGCCTTCCCCAGATTCAGATTATTCCATCGTCTAGTAGCTATTGTTTAGCTTTCAAAATAACATGTTTATTCCTTACCATAAATAGACCTTACGTTCATCATTCATCACCTTACGCTCCTCCTTTCTGTTTTATTAATCACATTAATCACATTCCAATTTTCCTTCTAATTCTCTCATTTCCATAGTTTTTCCCCCCATGTTCTGGTTGCCTCAGAGGTAGAATCTGTTGAATTTATTGAAAGTTCTAGAAGCTTTTTGCTTCTAGATGGAGATGAACACAGCAGGCAGCGAGATAATGATCAAAAGGAAACTGGACATAACGCCTGAAATCGCCAACAATCACTGTGGTGAGCCCTGGCCTTAAGAGAGAAGCTGGGCAAACAGATCACCAGTGGCTTCAATTATCAACACATTTGAAATGTAAAACTGGAACCATTGTAATTCTACAACAAGAGTCTATTTAGTCTTGTTTTACTTAGCTATGTCTATTTTTCTACTGTAAATGTTCTGGCTTGTTCAAACATTGTTCAGAATTGAAGTTCGAGAACATTCAGATTGATGAACAAGACTATTTTCAATTGAACAAGAGACATTTTTGATATGTTGATCCAGAACAACAAAATATAATACTAAATCAGCTATTCCACAATATTCACCAATGCAGTCTCTCCATGATTGGTCATGTTCTAAAGAGAAAAGACATCTGCATGAAGCAGGTAAACAAAGTGCCCTTTGAGATGAACTCTGTTAATTCCTACACAGTCAGTATAAAAGGTCACAAAAAATAAAACAATTCTAGACTTAATTCCTCTTAAGCAGCAATGCATTCTATAAATGAGAACAAAATACAATGAATAAATAGACGAATGAGATTTACAGTTGGCGTATACAATATATAGCATTTAAATCCAGGAATGCAACATCCCAACACTGAAAAGTTGTTTTATTCCATATTCCAGTTGTGATTCCAGTTTGTAAAAGCAAATTTATTTATTTTCCTGGATTGTATGTACAGTGCCTTGCGAAAGTATTCGGCCCCCTTGAACTTTTCAATCTTTACCTTCTATGTTTGAAGATTTCAGGCTTCAAACATAAAGATATGAAACTGTAATTTTTTGTGAAGAATCAACAACAAGTGGGACACAATCATGAAGTGGAACGAAATTGATTGGATATTTGGCAAAAGTTTGAAATGTTCAAGTGGGCCTAATACTTTCGCAAGGCACTGTATGTGTCCATATACTATTCCACTCTAAGTGAAAAGATTCAGGCATCTCTATGCATAATGCGTCATCAAAGTGGGAACTCAGACTTCAGCAACAATTTACAGTAGAATCAACTTATTAATTTAACACTAACTTACTGTATTGTACCTACAGTTCTTTTTACACTAGAGAATGTTACATTTGGATAGCAGTGCAACTCATTATGAGTACCTGTATATTGAGCTTCACAAAAAAAGGAGAAGAGTTAGAAATGTGATTGGCCATCGTGCCACAGTCAATGTCCATGGACAACAAGGAGGCAACATCACTGTGTGTGCCATGATTTATGCAACTGGTTTTGTGGCACACAATGCTGTCTTGGGGCGATACAACACAGAACGGCTCCTACATTTTTCAAACTTCCCCAAATGGAGCGAATGGAGCGGAACTTTGTAGTTGTTTGGGACAATGTTACATTCCACCATTCAGCACTAGTGCGAGAGTGGTTTGAGCATCACCCACCTGTCAAGATGGTGTTCCTTCCACCATATTCACCTTTCCTGAATCCAACTGAAGTGTTCTTCTCTTGGAGATGGGAAGTATATGATCGCAACCCTTACAAACAAGTAAGATAAGGAGGAATGGGGGCACAAGCATGTCAAGGATGGATGTGTACTCAGACTGTTTTGAGACCTAAAAAAACAAGACTGTTTTCGGACCTAAAAAACGGTAAACTCTGTATTTTGTTACTCTGGAAATATCCAGTAAAGTAAACCTTATTTCCTATTGA
Source organism: Umbra pygmaea (assembly GCA_016801145.1). Classification (NCBI taxonomy): domain Eukaryota; kingdom Metazoa; phylum Chordata; class Actinopteri; order Esociformes; family Umbridae; genus Umbra; species Umbra pygmaea. The sequence continues at coordinate 12,681 of JACXGM010018139.1, read as the reverse complement.
CTCCTGCACCTGTCTCCTGTTTTCAAGACACCAACATTACAGCCTCTTTCATCCCATGTCTTGAAGACTAAGTGGTGACTACTGGGTTCTTTCAGCAATCAATTCTGAGCATTATTGTTGTTTTTTATTAATTATTGTATCAATGTACACAGGTCTATAGAGTTTTTGTGTGCATTTTTGAATAATTATTATTTGGACTACTGGCTTATCTGTTCCTGGATTTGAACACTTCCTGGATTTGAACACTTCCTGGATTTGAACACTTCCTTTTGTGTCAAACATGTTTTAACAAGAAACATGATCTGTTGTGTTGAACAGCTTGCATTTGGCATATATTCAAAAAGTTAAGATATGAGGAAATCATGGGGATTTCCCCACTAGACAGACACACCAAAGCAATGACTCGATCCTGGTGTTTTTTTCAGGAATTCTCATCTGCAGGATTTGAGACTTGGAATGCTGTTGGTTTTCATGGAAATATATTCATAGCCTGATTTAGACCTGGGACAAGGGGTTAGTCAGTATATCTGGGCCCCAAGAAAGAAAACCTGTATGGGCTGCACCGATGATAAATCATACATTATTTAAAGTCCAAGGGCCTCATTTATAAAACTTTGCAGTGGATTTGCAACAGAAGTGGCGTACGGACGAAATATAGGACAGAAAGAAATATTCAGATTTTTAAAACTGTGTGCACGCACGTGCTACGCTGCTTTTTTTCTTTATAAATCACAATCAACTCTAAATGTGGCACAGCTTTTGTGGCGGCATGTTCCATTGTCACAGTTTGGAGGCCACAGTGTGGCCATTACTAATGCCATAAAGGCGTTGGAATGGCAAAAGTTTGCAGAAGCTGTGAATTCCACAGCCTGAGAAACTCGGACCGTGGTCGGAAAAAAAAGTGGTCAGACATCACAGTCGATGCCAAGAAGCATTCTAGCGCTTCATCGCCAAAGTGTGTCTGCCACAGGTGGGGGAAAGCGGACACCGGAGCTGACCCCTCTTGATGAAAGACTTGCGGCTATCATCGGGGAAGCCCTTCTAAGTGGAGTGGTGAGTGGGGTGAGGGGGACACTGACGCACCGGATGACACAGGTAAGTTAAATAAGTAAAATGATTGCAGTCAAGTCACATGTATGTAGGCTACACAATGACACTTCATTCATACAAAACAATCTTTATTTCAGTCGCTGGGTGTTCCAGCCGGGCCAGTGGTTCCGGTGCTGCAGCTGAGCAGCCATCTGGGCCCAGTGTCTCCACGGCACGTGCGTCTCATCTTTCCAGCAGCAGTCGCATCATCAAGGAACCCATCCTGCAAATGCAGAGGGACATAATCGACTCCATCAGAGAGGTGGCTAAGGAATTAAGAGAAATGAAGACTGTTCTGTCAGATATCAACAGCACAATGAGAGAATTTCTGAATAAATAGTATTATGTTTCCATACCAACAACGACTTTTCTGGCCCACGTCAGTGCGTGCCATAGTAAATGTGTTGAATAAATGTTGAGAAATAGACTGAACCGTATAAGACATGCTTAGATCGTAGATCATAGTTTAGAAGTGTAGACGACATGTAATTCTTGGTATTGTATAATTCTGTTTCCGGTTAAAGCGTGTACTTCGATGCCCTTTATCTGGAATTAAATATTATTCTCTTCACTAAGTTCTGTCCGTCTGACATTCTAAATCATTTCCCAGAACATCTCCGGTGGAGTCATTAATGGGAATGTAAGCTATCTTGTTGCGGCCTGCTCTTAAGTTCCAGCCCTTATCACGCACACATTCAAGCTAGGTAGCCTACGCACTGTTTTCTGAGTATCGCGGGTAGCGATTAAGTTTTCCAGTATTTCTTTCCGTAGCTGTTTACAAACATGGATAAATGATCATTATGAGGTCAGATAGTTAGTTAGGAAAAATCAACAACGGCTATACTATCAATCCTCTATACGCATTTATTAAGCATTTCTCCGTTCTCAACTCAGACTATTGCAACATGGGAGAAACGTAAATATATTAATTATTAATGGTTTAACTTCATAAGTGCATCTTAATTGTATCCTTTTACCTCCTTACTACACTATCTTACAGCAACCCAATCCAGCCATTCTGTTCACGGTAGAGGTGGATGCCTTGGAAATAGGAGTAGGAGCCGTTTTGTCCCAACCAAATTCTTTAGATGGAAAAAGACATCCCTGTACATTCTATTATAAGAAGCTTTCTCTGTCAGAGAGAAATTATGATGTTGGTAACCGGGATCTCCTGGCAATTAAGTTAGCTCTGGAAGAATGGAGACACTGGTTAGAGGGAGCCCGTCATCCTTTCAGTGTGCTCACAGATCACAGGAATTTAGAATATATAAAACAGCCTAAAAGACTGAATGCACACCAAGCTCGCTGGTCTCTGTTCGTTTCAAGGTTTGACATTAAAGTCTCTTATATTCCAGGTCATAAGTATGTGAAAGCCGACGCCCTATCCCGCCAATTTGAAGCCTCCACTAAACCAAAGGAACCAGAATACATCCTACCTGCTACATTCCTGGTAAGACCTATTCAGTGGGAAATCGATAATCAGAATAATGAAGCTCTCCTTTCAAAAAACTCGCCACCTGAGACACCTCCAGGGAAATCTTATGTACCGGCCCATCTCCATTCAAAACCACTGCAATGGTGCCATACAGCTCTCAGCACTGGTCATCCCGGTATAACCTGCACCGTTCAACTCATGTCTCAAATATACTGGTGGGGTCATTACGAGATGACGTGAAGGATTATGTACTCTCCTGGCCTCTCTGTGCACAGTCTAAGACTCCACATCAGCTCCCTGAAGGTAAACTACTTCCATTACCTATACCATCTCGACCATGGTCTCATGTAGCGATGGATTTTGTAACAGACTTACTTTTATCTAACAACTATATCACTATCCTTGTAATTATCCATCGTTTTTCCAAAATGCATCGGATCATTCCTCTCATGAAACTGCCCACTGCTATTGAGTTAGCATAACTGGTATTTCAGCATGTATTCAAACTATATGTATCAGACATGGGGACTTGTGACTTGTTGACTTGGACTCGAGTCGACTTGAGTCGCTATTTTAATAACTTGTGACTTGGATTGACAAAAAATTAAATACTTGAGACTTGACTCGGACTTGGAAGTAAAGACTCAGGACTTGACTTGACTTGATACACGATGACTTGAATGACTTGAGTGTTAATCACATCATGTTTTCAGTTTGTTCGTGCATGCCTTTACTCTTCACCTCCTGCTCCAAATTTCAAACTATAGTCCGGTCAGCCTACATTTTAAGTCCATTCCACCTACCTTATATTGTACTGTATGAAGAAACCGATTTCACCAGAAATCGATGTAATGTTTTACACTTTACTGTTGTAGCTACTCATGTCTGGTCAAACACGTGAGTTCGTAGCAGAAATAAGACAGACCTTGTTTCGCCTTGTTTATTAAATGGTAAATATCCACTGTTAGTTGACTTCAAAGATAACGACTGGTGCTTAAGCAATTGGACTTGCATTTCACTTGGATTTTGACTTGTACTATTAGTAAAAAATTTGATTTCAATACTTATTAATTTACAATACAGCTAGGATTATTCCGACGTTTGTCAAGCTAGCCACAGACAACTAATATCGGTTACAGACTAGAAGTTACAGAACATTACTTGTACTCTGTCGTTAGCTAGCCAGGAGAGGTTACAGCTTAAGTCACATCGATCCCAGATCTAAGCTAGCATCTTAGCATTTTCCTTTCTTCTGAATTGGGGGATTAAACGCTAGTGATCAGACAGCTTTGACATTTGTTCTTTTGTTCATTATTTTTATCTCTTTAGAATTTAGTTGCCATTGTAACGATACAGGACCTGGAAGGCCTGGTTTTGCCTCCACTTCCGGGATTCGGAGATACCATGGAGATCGATGAGCTGGAGCTTCCAGAACCCCTGCTGCCAGGGCTCCCAGAACCCCTGCTGCCAGGGCTCCCAGAACCCCTGCTGCCAGGGCTCCTAGAACCCCTGCTGCCAGGGCTCCCAGAACCCCTGCTGCCAGGGCTCACAGAACCCCTGCCGCCAGGGCTCCCAGAACTCCTGTCACCAGTGCCCATGGGTTCGACCATCTCAGGACCCCCGTCGATGACGCCATCGTCAGGTCCCCCGTCGCTGTCGTCCTGACCCCCATCTCAGCTGCCGATGTCGTCTGGACCCCCGTCGCCAACGCTGGAAGTTCCAGCCACCCTGCCGGGGTCAGGGCTTCCAGCCACCCTGCCCTGACACGGGCAGGGTGGCTTCCAGGCACCCTGCCCGTGTCAGGGCTGCCTGATACCCTACCACCAGGGCCCCCCATTTGTCCGGTCTCAGGGCCGCCTGAACTGCCTTTCCCCTGGCCACCTGAACTGCCTTTCCCCTGGCCGCCTGAACTGCCTTTCCCTGGGCCGCCTGAACTGCCTGACCCCAGGCCGCCTGAACTGCTTGACCCCGGGCCGCCCTCTGTCCCTCCTGACCCTGGGCCGCCCTCTGTCCCTCCTGACCAGGGTGGACCGGATTATGGACCTCATTTTAGTTACTGCTCTGTGTGTTTCCTTGGTTCATGTTTCTGCCTTTTGTGTTTTGGTTCCCCCTTGTGTTGGTTTCATGTATTACGTTATGTTCTGTGTCTGTTTTGGTTACCTCATTGTTAATTCTTGTTCCTCAGGTGTTTCTTATTGTTAGGTGTTGTATTTAGTTTGTGTGTTTTCTTCTGTCCGTATGGATCAATGTTCCTGTTACGTGTTCTCCCGAGTGGTAATAAGTTTAATTCTGTTCAGCCCTTCGAGGCTATTTTGCTTTATCAAAGTATTATTAGCAATAAAATAAGTTTGCTTGCTGGTTTCAATGCTAGAAAGAATGAACCAGCCTGCGCCAATCAGAGTAACATGTCGAGAGAAAGGTTTCTGCCTGACTGAACCCAGTACGTAGTCGATCCCTTCAGCAGGGAGTTGATATGTCAGCGACCGGAATCAGCAATGAAGGTAGTATCTACTTGTTAACTTGCCAAGCAGCCTGAAGTTAATTTTAGGTTGACCAAAGTGAAACACTACATTTGTTAGCTTACCAGTCAGCTAAATATCACAGACCTAATAATGTTTTTTTATTGACGATACATTGTTTGGCTTCACATCATAATGTATTAGCATGAAATGTAATATTAGATTTGTGTTCCATGATTAGGATTATTAAAGGAGAATTCTGGGCGATTTCAAAACGTAGCTCTGTTGTTTGCATATCGGAAGTGCTGCCGTAGCGTTAATAACTCAAACAATCTCTATTGCCAAAAAACTTTTTGGCAATACAGATTGTTTGAGTTATTAGCGCTACGGACAGCACCTCTGATATGCAAACAACAGAGCTACGTTTTGAAATCGCCCGGAATTCTCCTTTAAGGGCTATGTTTAAAACCATTTCTAGCTAGCCTTTTTGATATCTGTATTTCTGTATATTTGGTATACTGCCCATTGCTGACAACATGTTTATCAGGCAACGTATTCAGGGAAATTGAGGATGTTATGACATCAGATATAGTATACTACTATAGTACTGTATGGCATAATTTTATTTCCCTATTTTATTGATTTCCTTATTGGTGATAAGCAATTTAATTTGGTTCAAAATTGTTTTGTGAAATACTTTACATTTAATTGTGGCACCTTTCTCTCCTTTGAATGACACATATAACACATGTGACATACATTATGTTAATACATCTAAATCATATGAAACCATAGAAATTGAATTATTGGAAACGACATATCATTTCAAATTAATGTAGCAGAATGGTCAGAGTGGCAGCATTTTTTATGTGTACCATTCCATTGCAAAGATCTAGCGGGCTACTTCCGCAATGAACCGATTTGCGTGTTGTCACCAGGACAACTGACAAAAATCACCATTTTGTTGTGTACTAATCAACTGCTCACGCCAAGCAGTTCAATGGCCTTTCTATCCATTCTATTTCTATGTATGAAACATTAATGAAATAATACACTTATAGACTGCATAGTTTAACTAAGTACAACTGAAATCATTTTATATATCATAATAAAACGATGTTGTAAGTCAACTAAATAATCAAAATAATAACTCTCAAATAGTCTGTGTAACAGTTACAATTTGTTTTGTGTGTGTTTGGGGTGTCTTTGTTTTTCTCATTTCAGCACATGCAATTTCAAAGTTCTGTGAATGGCCATGCCCTATACCAGTGGTTTTCAAACCTCTTCCCAGCAATCCCTTCCAGATGTGTTTACAAAGTTTAGCTGTATCCCTGAACTATCAGATCATATTCACTAATCACTGACATGTTGGATTAGTAGACAAGTTGAATCCGGTGTGCTCGCTCAGTTATAGTTTTAGGTACCGTTTACTATTCCTGAACATATAGGGATTCCCACGTACCGTCTCCCCCTGCCACCCTGCCAAGACCTCTTCCACCCCATTGCCCCCCCATGAAACATTTTCTAGATTCGCCACTGCACTGTTGGCAGAAGTAAAAATAAATATTTCATGAAGTTATAAAATGTTGTTTGATGCCATGATGTATTTTACTGAACATGAGTATTTACAATGCAAATCCAAATAATTGTAATTTACTGACAGTTACTTATATATTATTCGACACGTAAAATTACAATAATAAGGTGACTTGACTTGGACTTTACTTGACCTACTACAGGACTTGACAGAGCCTGTGACTTGCCAGAGAAAAAAATACTTGGGACTTGCTTGAGACTTGAAGGTTAAGACTTGAGACTTACTTGAGACTTGCACATGTGTGACTTGGTCCCATCTCAGATACAGATTGCCAGAAGATATTGGTGCTCATTTATCAAACGTTCGTAGAAACCAGTGTAGATCTAAGCGCAGAAATAATCTTACGACAAGACTCACGTGTGATTTACAAAACATTCGTATCACTCCAATTCCAGCGTACGAATGAATGGGTGTTGATAAATCAGACGGTTGAAATCCATTGTAATTATTATTATATTAAATATCACACCCACATTTATGCACGGATTAGGGGCCTCGCCCTTAGAATTTACGACATGGATAAGCAAAATCCGGCAAAGAAAAGGAATTTCTCTGAGATAAAAAGACACGCTCAAGTCTCAGGTGCAGGCCAACCGCTTGGTTTTAATTGGAAGTTTAAAATCAGGCATCGATTGTTAAAGGAAACTGTGGTGTTGACTGCGGTTACTGCTACAGTCATTGAAAACTATTAATGAGAACCTGAAATGCATTTCAAATGAATTAATTATTTTCACTAAACCTTCCACGTTGTAGGTTGTGGTGTTATAAGGTACTCAGTCAGGGCATATCCTTTGTCTCCTAGAGGAATCACATCCATCCGTTTCACGAAAAAACAATGTAGAACTATTATAATAATTGTACGAGGGCGTAACTCACCGAGGAGATGACTCCAGCCATGCAGTGCGCCCTGTAGCCTTGTTCCAACGCTGCAGTTTAAAAAAATAGTCGCGTGTCCCACCCGACCACAGGCTACCATATTCAGAACAAATATCCTGGCATCACATATGATCTGATAGTTAGTTTTTGCGATCAATGCGTAATCATGCATGGATGGTGGCAACAGACGCAGTACAATCAATTGCACGATTCGCCCCAATTGGAAACCCAGCTATCTCATACAATTGTCATTTAATCATAGTTTGAATATACCAGAAAGGGACTTCATAGCAGCCAAAACTGCTGGCATACTTCGACTATTGTTGGCTGCGATATACCAGACTTGTCCCTGATCTCCCGCTGAAAGTTCCCAATGTAGATAGCGCGCATGAAGTTCCTCCGGATCTGCCATCGCTTCGACCACAGGACTGCCAAAGCGCTTGTTTAAGTAACATATATATATAAATATATATTATTTGATTGAAATTGTTGTTTGCCTAATTTAAGCCCTCATGTTCTAGGCCACCCCGAAGTGAAAGGGAAAAAATAAAACACTTAATAGCAATGTGCTGTATATAATTAATTCGTAATTCTGAAATGTAATTTGCAATATGGGGTAGTTGCGATGCAGACACATTCATCAATGATTGCTGGTTCAACAATTCACTGAATCGGGTGGTTATACCATGAACACCGCTAGTCACACTAGAGAATTTGCATACACAAAGTCAGACCAGACGTGAGATTTTATCGCAGCCTACGATCACGTTTAAATTGATAAATTTATTTTAATTTGACGCACGTTTCATAAATGAGGCAAAATTTTGAAAGAGACTGGGAGTATCCATCAGCCTGACGGCAGGATACCACCCTCAGTCTAATGGACAGACAGAACGCCTAAACCAGGTCCGCGGCACATTTCTACGTTTCACATTTCTTCCTCTCCATTAGACTCCGTAGAACAGTGGTTCACGTACAGCTCGCAAGTGTGGGATGCTGCACATCAACATCTTGACAGGGCTACACATACTAAGCAGAGGTTTGCGGATACAAGGAGACGCCCAACACCAGGACTATCCAGGACAGAGGGTTTGGTTGTCTACACAGAACATACGACAACATCTGCCGTGTAAGAAACTCTCACAGTGATACATCGGCCCATTCACGTTAGTCAAACGCATCAATCCCGTTACATACAAGTTACTCCTGCCACGTTATTACCGTATCTCCTCTTCCTTTCATGTATCTTTATTAAAGCCTGTGTTTTACAGTCCGTTGCACACTCCATCTCGAGGTCTGCCTCCTCCTCTTGATGTGGGAGGGGAACCGGCGTATGCTGTAAAGGACCTACTGGCTTCAAGGCTTCGAAGCAGAATCCTCCAATACTTGGTGGACTGGGAAGGTTATGGGCCAGAAGAACGGTCATGGGTGCCAGCGTCTGATGTTTTGGATCCAGCCTTGGTGGCATCCTTCCACAGAGATCATCCCGCTAGTCCTGCTCCTCGTCCCAGGGGTAGGCCCTCGTCTAGGGGCGTGCTTATGTCAGGAGCCGCCCGTTGGGGGTGGATCTGTGGCGTTGTCAAACTCCACTGAGCTTCTGAATACCCATCCACAATCAGGTAACACACAAGAACCCGGTTAATAGCCAAGCTCGAACCACTGTTTCATGTGTACTTACATTATCCTAAATGTTTTCACCAATTTTCAAATCCAGAGAAATGTGTAATATAATTTGAATACACAGGATTTTTCATTTTGTCTTCTGTCAACGGCATCATATAACCTTTGACTGCTCTAGTTGCTCTAAGTTTCAGGGAACCGCCAAACATAACGTGAATAAAGTTATCATATTTTTAACAATACATTACTTTGTCAGTGAACATTTTTTCTGCCGGAGACGCTAGATTGAAAGGTTGTCATTGACTACAATAACAAAACCCATGATCCCACGCTACTTCCCGACATCATCCAAGTACATCTTTTGCTATTGTTTTGATTGAGAGAGCCCTAGCGGCCCCTAGGGTTGGTCTCCACCAGGGCTGCGCTTTGTCACCAATCCTGTTTGTAGTATTTATGGACAGGATATCGAGGTGTAGTCGGGGTGGGGATGGGTTGCAGTTTGGTGGGCTGAGGATCTCATCGCTGCTTTTCGCAGATGATGTGGTCCTAATGGCATCATCGGCCTGTGACCTTCAGCACTCACTGGATTGGTGTGTGAAATGTTTCAATTTTGTTGGGAGGCAGATGCAAGATCATATAGACTGCAGTAAACCTGACTCTTATATAACTAAGCATCTCAATAAAAAATTGGTTAAAGTCCCAGAGTATAGAAATGTAGTACTTGACAAAGTAAATAAAAGTGATGCAAAACGTGCAAACCTAACAGTTAACACTGGTCATCTACCTCACTTAAAAAAACTCAGAAGTAACAAGTAAGAAGCATGCAAACATGGTCGTAACAACCCTTAACATAAAATAAGAAACAACACAGAAAGATTGACATATGTTCTGGGAAATGTGATAGCAGGTCAATGGCAACAATGCCTTCTTAATCCAGGAACTGACTACACACTCTGGCCAGGTGAGGCTCAGCATTGTCCTGCACCAGGAAGAACCCAGGGCCCACCACAACATTATAAGACTGACAATAGCTGCTTTCCGACCAAGTAGTTACAGGAACGTAGTTATAGGAACAGTCCACTTTTAAACAGTTCTACTAACTACTCTCCCCCAAAACCGGTTTTGCTATTTGCATTCGCACTGTCAAGTGGCCATAGGAACTGGTAGGAGGGGTAAGAGAGTGACGCAAGCACCACAACAGGCTTATAGCATCGTCACTAGACTTTATCGTAGCGCCACATACAACAACATTTCACAGTTTAATGTTGTAACACTATGATTGGAGATAAGTGTGTAAATCATCTTATGTCTATGTGGATGATCTGGTTGTTTTCCTGGTTCCTTCAGCAGCTTGCTGTTCGTTCAGATTACGAGGCTGAAAACAACATCCAATACAATTTAAAAAAAATAATGTTGTGTTGATAATGTCCTACGGAGTTCGAACCGCGGTGTTTAAAAACTAGGCTGGAGTCATAGAAATTGAGTAGCTACTTAACACAGAAACACAAAAGACGAAGGCTCCAGCAGAATATGTAGTATTATACGCAACAGACAAACAAAGCGACCGGCCAATTGGACCAATCAACGTAGATCTAGGAAAGGGGAAAAGGGAAAGACCCTTCTCTGGAGTTGGAGCTAAAAAGGTTATAGTAACGGCGGTGCGAGGAACTAAATAATCCCGCAATTTCTTCTATCGGTGTATCCTCTTTCAAGTCTGTCACATGTGCTCAGTGTGAATCTGCTCTCATCTGTGAAGAGAACTCGGCGCCAATGGTGGACTGCCAATTCTGGTGTTTTTTGGTGAAGGCCAATCGATCTGCATAGTGCTGGGCTGTGAGCACAGGTCACACTAGAGGACTCCCACCCTTATGGAGTTTGTTTCTAACAGTTTGGTCAGAAACATGCACACCAGTGAACTGCTGCAATGTATTGAACATTTTAACAAGCTTCTGAAATCTATAATTTCGACAGTGGGGCGATAGTGGCTCAGTGGGTCAAGTAGGGTGTTTAGCAACCGGAAGGTTGGTGGTTCAATCCCCGGGTCCTCCTGACCAAGTGTCGAGGTGTCCGTGAGCAAGACACCTAACCCCAGCTGCTCCCGACGAGCTACCTGGCACCTTGCATGGCTGACACTGCCATCGAAATATAAATGTGGGAAAGAATGGGTGAATGTGAGGCACTGTAAAGCACTTTGGTGGCCATTGTTGGTTAGAAAAAGTGCTATATAAATGCAGTCCATTTACCATTTATAATTTCCAATGTAAAATGTCACACTTGTCATTAAATATTTCAACACCTTAAAAATACATTCCATACATTATAAAGTACAGCTGGATTCTTGTTTTGCGGTCGCAAACTCCCTCAAACCAGTATTTCCAACTCTACTGCTGTTATCTGAAGCAAGTCTGAAACCTTTCTAACTTAAAAGATGTTCAGATGGTTTCATACACACAGAGTGCATGCTGCTATTCAAACAATAAATCAATTGTGTTTTTATGACAATTTTAATGTTGAAAACTAAAATACACAAAATACAATTTAAATAGTAGTTTATATCCCTGTTGACAACTAGCTTGTACGACAGAATGTCACCGCTGCAGAGGAACGAGCCTAGTTGAGTTCAGTCAGGTTGAGGCCATTCCTGCTACCATGAGAGGTAATTCAAACCAACATTACGTTAACATTACACAAGCCAAAGCAGCAAGGAACTATCAGGTGGGAGGAGTTTTGCTGCAATAAAATACTGTCACTCTAATGTCGTCCAACACGTTGACAGCATGCCAGTTCTTTTCCCTCAGTCATTTCCTTTATTGCTGCAATCGCATGATTTGACAAGAATAAGAACGGACAGATTATTTTAGGCTTATCCAGTTGTTACTCAATTGGGGCAGAACCAACCGCAAAAGACCTGGTTTCGACAGTATGAAAAGAATGTCTAGAGTGAAAAGGAATTCAATTGTGTGGCATTGTGCATAAACATGTATTGAAATGATGTTATTTCCCGTGGGCCACAGGGTTCACGAGCAGTGAGACAGTGTGGTAAGGTAGACAAATGAAGGCTGCACAGCAAAATCACCAGTGTTAAATCAACTCTGAGAGTGTTAAAGTAACATTCTCAGTATGAACACTGAGAGTGTTACTTTAACACTCTCAGAGTTGATTTAACACTGGTGGTTTTGCTGCATGGGCTGGGATCCATACCCATTAGAGTACAGACCCTAATCCAGCTCCACACACATACTGTATGTTTGTCTATATATCCATAAGGTAATCATGTTGATAAACCCCTAACTCTAACCTAAACCTTGCCCTAATGCCTAAACCTAACACAACATTCCTAATGTGGCAGGTGGGACTAGCAGACATCTACAGTCACACAGGAAGTCTATAAAAGAGAGAAGTGTGCAATCGGTAGATATCTTTTTGGCCTTTGATTTCAGAAATTCTCACTAAGCAAACATAAGACCAGTCAGAGAAGCAGCAGTAAGCTGAAGTAACCTACGCTTGGGATCAAAAGAAGAACTGTCGTCAAGTAGTGCACTACAGATCAGAGGGCTGTGTCATTAATTTAATCAAGTAGTGCACTATAGATCAGAGGGCTGTGT
>JACXGM010018138.1:7832-19357 GCA_016801145.1 Umbra pygmaea | reverse complement strand
GAGATTTCTACCAGTTACCACCAGTCAAAGGAAAACCTTTGTACACGGATATTCCAGGACTAAACATGTGGAATGATCACTTTGAAATTGCAGAGCTATCAGAAGTTGTGAGACAAAAAGATCCTGCTTTTGCAGAGTTACTGAATCGCATTCGTGTCCAAAGAAAGTCTACCCCTATGGTCAATACAGATATTGCAATGCTACAACAATGTGAAACTGGAGAAGATGTACCTGCACTACATATTTATGCAACCAACAGACAAGTGTCTGATTACAATGCACAGATGCTTGCCTCCGTGTGTATTGACACTGTAACAATTAAGGCTCAAGACTTTGAACGCAACTCAGAAACAGGACGGCTTGAGCGCAAAATGGGCTACCACAGCAAGGTTTTCAATACTTGTCTGAAACCAACGTTATACTTGGGCACACACGCTCGCATTATGTTAACCAAAAATATTGATGTATCAGACGGATTGGTTAATGGTGCTTTTGGTAAAGTCGTTCACATCGTGTCTGAAACCGACGCCTCGTTCCCAACTGCTATACATGTTATATTTGATAATTTCAATGTTGGCCAAAAACAGAGAGCTAAGAAACACGCAAGTACAAATTCTCATCACATAACAATCATTCACCCTGAAGAAGAAAAGGTGTCCAACAGTGGTGGTATCCGCAGACAATATCCTCTACAGCTAGCGTGGGCATGTACTATTCACAAAGTCCAGGGGCTAACGGTAAACAAGGCTGTTGTTAGTTTGAAAAATATATTTGCACCAGGTCAAGCATATGTTGCTTTAAGTCGAGTAACTTGCCTTACTGGCCTACTGATAAAAGACTTTAATGCATCTGTCATTTATTGCAATGATAAAATCCACAATGCGCTAACCCAAATGTCTACCTTCATTTCTCTAGCAGAAAATGAAACCAAAACATCTTTCACTATTGCATTTCACAATGTTCAAAGTTTGAATGGACACTTCAAAGACATGCAAGCAAATAGGACATTGTTGGAAGCTCAATGCATTTGCCTTGCCGAAACATGGCTGCAACCTTACCATACGATACACCATTTGCTACTACCCAATTTCACGTTTACTCACAATACACGTTTTAATTGTTACAATTCTGCAAACGATGTCACGCATACATTAAAACAGGAAGCTCATGGAGGTGTTGGAATATATTGCCAAACTGTCAACAACATCCAAGTGCAAACACCACACAATACAAATGTGGAATCCCTTCTCTTTACTATTCCTCAATTACACTTGCTTGCAGCAGTTGTATATAGACCACAAACGTACCCAGTTGATCTGTTTACACAAAATTTCCTCCATCTTATTAGTGAAATGGACACATTTCCTGGAGGTAAAGTCATCATGGGCGATTTTAATGAGAATCTGTTGGTTTCAAAAACAATCTTCACTCTGTTGACACAACACAATTACTCTCAACTAGTTGACTTCACCACAACAGATGCAAATACCTTAATAGATCATGTATATGTGAAAAATGTTGTGACACCTATCAAAGTTAATTTGCTGTCTACATATTACAGTCACCACAATGCTATCTTGGTTGATATAGGATAACTGCTATTTCACACACTCATATTCAAGCATAAAATATTGTATTTGATGGTATATCACTGACAACTGCACATAGTTTCACATTATTTCACTATTGACTGTAATTTTTTATGCTTACTCTATTGCACATAGATTAACACTTTGCCATTTACACACATACATGAAACGATGCCAAAAGAAACAGACATGGAAACTTACTACGGACAACTAATCAGTATTATGCAGAATATTCAGGAGAAAACAATGTTGAAAACAAGACTAGAATGACAACTGGAAAAGACATGGAAACTGACATTAGAAAATTAATGAAGAAATACTCAGATCAGCCAAATACACTTACTCAGTAACCTGAAATACCACTAAATGAATAGGATGAGTTCAGTGCACTTAACACCACATGTAGCTTGAAAAATCTTTGTATAAATGTACAATAGCTTCACCAAAACATACATAAATTAATTTGCACACTCACACTCACACACACACACTGTGTGGTTACTTCCACATTTTATCTCCAAGAACACGCCATGCTTGACACCCATACTGTTAGAACAAAGGCAATATTGTGCAATTAATAACATGCTGTCATCAAAGCTGTTAAGACAAACAGGTAATGTACATCCATCCTTGCATCGCTCTTACTGACCAGGTGTATTCCTTCCTATAAAGGCAAATGTTTCTTACCTTATGTTGTGCTATGCTTGTCATTTACAGGTGCCCTGTGAATCTAGAAAACCCAACCCTGTAACCACAACGAGTGGCTGTACCTCAGTCCCAGGTAACTTTACAGCCATTTATGCATGCACGCGCACAAACACAGTTGTATACTAAGCTCTTGGAGACCAGAAAACATAAAAATCCATGTTACTTAACCTTATCCCTAGGCATAGTTTACCTGACCCTTAATCTGACCCTAACCTTAACCTCACACTAAACCTAACCTTAACCTCAATGTAACATTTATGTCTAAACCTAACCTTGAATGGCTGAACCTGAAATAACCCTAAATTCAAACCCTAAACCTAATTGTAGCCTTGGACCTAAACATATCCCCAAAATTAGAAATTGACTTGGCCTTTATGGGGACCAGCAAAATGTCTTAATAATTTTTGTCAAGTATTATTATCCTTGTGCACACTTCTGGGGCCTCATTTATAAACGTGGCGTAAGCACAAAAAATGACGTACGCCGCTCTCTACGCAATAATTGGGATTTATAAAAAGCTAACTTGACAAGAAAATGTGCGGTCCTTCACGGCAACTCTGACCCATGCCTGTGCACAAAAACAGGTGAAATGAAAAATGGCGACACCGCCGGCAGATGGAAAAATCACGTGAAACTGTCTGAAATTGCAGATCGTTGTGTAGCTAAACAAAATTGAAATACTACCTCTCAATAATAATAATATGAACATTTCACAAAGCCATTCTGACAATCAACAGCCTGTTGTGAAATACAAATACAATAACACAAGATTGTAAAAAATGTAAATGCAAATAAAGACACATTTGTGAAAAGAACACTCAAATATGTTCTGTAATTATATTGGCATGTTATGTAATTCATCCTCAAATAATAACATAATGAAACAAAATCATGTTTAAAACTGATTCTTGTCGGTGTCTCTGTCTGGTGGAGCAGAAAGATTGATGATGATGATGATGATAGATAAACAATGACTATTGGGTAAATTACTTTTCATAGTATGTCATCAGCTACAGAATCATAGTGCTCATTTATATGCATTTAGTTTGTTTCATTTTTAAATGTGTTCCATCGTGACACATGTCTTAACCATTTTGAAAGGCGCAAAAATTTCCATTTACGCAGAACTATTTCTCATTTACAATTAGATTATTACTGACATATGTAGATTTGTTGGCATACGTTTTTGGCATTAGTAATGGCCACACTGTGCCCTCCGAAGAAGAATTTTCTATTTTACACCTCGTTAACAATTTCTACTCCACATTCAGTGAAGTTTTTTTTGTTTTCCTCTCTGTGTTTGCCATGATTTCTCAATCAATGGAAAGGGAAAACTGTGTAGGACGTGCGTGCGCACGGTTTTATATATCTGAATATTTCTTTGCGTATGCACGTCCTATATTTCGTCTGTACGCCACTTTTGACGCAAATCCACCACAAAGTTTTATGAGGCTCCTGATCCTAACGCAATCTGTTTAACCCTATAAGATCAGTTGACGCTCTAGAGTGTTAACTTTATCTCACGAACCATGCATGCTAGCAACTAAAGCTTGTTACAGATCAGACAAAGAATGAGTGGTGGCTCATTCCTGTGGGTTAAACTATTTTAATCGCCCATTTTACTAAACACATTACAGACAGGAAGAGAAAATTACAAAATTACGCTTCTGTAATGATGTAGGACATGATCCTGCATAACACCAACACTTTTAAAAGGTGAAAAATTAATGGGATTTTAAAAAACATTATAGTAATATAGTAAGAAATGGATGTAGCATTTTGATGTTGACTTGTTTGCATGGCCTCCAAACTTTGCACACTGGTCCAGGAGCCCTGGGGGCTTGACAATAAGCAATAAAAATACTTATTTATTATGGTTTACATGCTTTTACATAAACAACAAATTCATACATTCTTAATTTCTTTTGCGATAAATATTTAATAAAACAAAAAAACACTCTATAGCTATATCCACAATTTCTCTCCGTCACAACGCCATACTGCAAGAACAAAGAAAACCTTGCACAGTTTTTTCCACCAACATGTCCTATTCGAAGCAGAAGTCTTATATCAGTCCTGAAAAAACAGTTTGATTTCTTATTTTAAAACCAACAATTTCCTACCTTACATCTTGCTGTGGTTTTGTCATTTATAGGGAACCCTGTCAATATGGACACCCAAATCGGCAACATCTCCCAACGGCTGAGATTCTAAACAACTATGTTCCCTCTTGCCAGGTAACTGCACCAGTGTCCACTAGACCTGCACCAATTTAATTTCACCCCTGTTCGCAGTTACATTTTTAAATTACTTCAATTCTCATAAAAAAATGTTTTTTATAAAGACATGTTCAAGGAGTTCAGATAAAGCCTGCATTAGTGCCATATTACCGCACCCGATATGCACGTATTAACAAACCGCGCACTCCCTCTGCGTGCTATATAGAAGGTTTTTTCAAAAGAACTACAGTCATTATTTTTGTTCTGTACTCTGGTTAAAGACCAGCTATTCCTAAAATGGGATACAAAAATAAATTGGGGTTCAACATGTATTTCAATATTTAAATGTGACTATATGTTATTACAGTGATGTTTGAATGTCTGAATAGTCCAGTCTCAATGGCGAAAATGATCACCAACTAGTGTCTGGATAAATAACACCATAATGTCAAATATCAAATAGGCTTATTGGCATCCAACCAGAAACTTTAATTTTTTGTTTTTATTGAGTAATTGAGAAACTCCAGTAGGCAAATCAAACTACAAACTAAACAATTACAATGTGTAAAACTAAAGTATATTTAACCCATTGACGCCTACTAAAAACGCCTATAAAAACCAATGTTATTCTAGGATGAATATCCTTATTTCCTGGGGTTTTCTGAAAAACTACTAAGAATTGTCAACGTCTACCAAAACCTAAGCCTCTTTAGCACATAGAAACATGAAATAAAATTAATTTTAAAGGTAAGAATCACAGGTTTTATTTTGCTATTTAATAATTATGCCAGTATTGTATTACTATGTATTATGCTAGTTATTCATTATGCAGGTATTGTATTTATATATTAACATTATTGTATTATTATTATCATTATCAACAATCATCACCATGCTATTTATTTATTATGTTTGTTCTACTGATTAGTTTCCGTCACCAACATGTTCCAAAGCTCATCTGTAAAAATACGGTTTGCGGGTAAACTGCTTTGCCTTGCGTGGCAGATAATCCTCTACCACCTCCCTCCAAACTCCTCACTATCTTCCAACTCAATTCCCTCGCTGTCCAAATCCTCCTCTGTTGTAGCCATTTTCAAAAACTAATGCATGTGTATTTCTGATTGATTGATATGATTTTCAGCAAACGACGGTACATTTGGGTGGTTACGTCGTCTTTAAAAAACTCAACAAGAAACATCTCATGTGTAATTGAATCAATAACAGTGCATTCTATGCTGCATGCATCATGAAAAGGTTGACAAATACAAAATGCTGCGTCGCGCAGCAGTCGGCAGGAGGGTCTTAGTTGCGCAATGCAGTAACCGGAGGGAGACATAACGTTTCGCCGCGCAGCATCTGTCACAAATGGGTTAAGTAAAAAAAGAAATAATATTATATGCAGTTAGATCACATAAGCTACTCACTTATACAGCACGTACAAGCTTGTATGATTATATTGATATTTTGGAAAATATACCATCTACCTCAAGCCACAGAGTAAAACACAATTTTACAGGTAGGCAGTAATAATCATAGACACTGCATGCAGAATATACCATTTGGTCAAATCCTTACATTTACAATGTAAATGCAGTAACAAATACTAAAGTGTTTTATTATCCAAAAACCGGGAACAAATACAACATCCTTAGTTGTATTAATTGTAGCATGGTATTCACCCGCACGTGCCGTTATTATTCTTACAATGAAAGATTTGCTATATTCACAGCAGACATCGTTTTGACCATAAAATATACATGTATTTTAGAAACAAGATAATCATTTAAACTACTGTCACTTCTTTATAGATGTGTAAACCATTGTTAAAGTATTATAGAGACTAGGGATGGGCCGATACCAGTACTTGGTATCGGGCCCGACACTGGGCATAAATACTCGTACTTGTGAAAAAGGCCTGATACTCCAAGCCGATTTTTCCACATTTAAAAGAGCGTTATGCTGACCAACGCTTTACAGATTAGCTATAGTGGCCATAGTTGTAAATCTGATTCACGTAAATGTTTCAATGGAAATGTAGAGCTATTCCAACCCTATGCATATATTTCATATTGATGATAATGACGGTCTCTGAATGAGGAAGTAGACTATGCTTATAAAGCTGTACAACTGTTGAAGGAAATACGCAAATTTAAGTACAGGAACGAACGAAGGACGCAAGTTATCCCATTGGTGACGGATGCTGCGTGGCAAAACATTACGTCTCCCTCCGGTTGCTGCATTGCGCAACTATGAACCTCCTGCCGGCTGCTGCAATTAGACATACAAGTGCGTTTGATTTTGAAAATGGCTACGACAGAGGATTTTGACAGCGAGGGCAGTGACATTGAGTTGGAAGATAGTGAGAAGTTTGAGGAGGTGGTAGAGGATGGTTTTGATGATTACATTCTGGATGATCCTTTGGATAAAGCACAGGAGTGGGATTTGTGGGACACAGAAGGAGAGGAAGAGGATGGCTTTCATGGATTCCAGGTAGACTGGAGAACTGAGGGTTACCTGGCGCAAGGCAAAGCAGTTCACCTGCAAACCGGGGTTGAAACAGCCAATCCCCGTGAATCCCCCTGGAAGTTTTTTTGTGTATTTTTACTGATGAGCTTTGGGACATTTTGGTGACAGAAACTAATCAGTACACTGAACAGACGCGCGGCCATGGCAAGGGACCGTTTCGACATGTTCTGGAGGAAATGACTTGTGTTTATCTTTTATTTTTATAATGAATAAATAGCATTATAAATAGTAATATAATTATGGTGATGATGGTTGATATTGATAATAATAAATACAATAATGTTAATATATAAATATACTACTGGCATAATGAATAAATACAATAATAAATAGTTATACAATAATGGCATAATGAATAAATAAAAATAAATATAAATACTATAAATATACACAAATAACATAATACATATAAATAATCAGTGGGTGTGTCAGTCAGTCAGTGGGTTTGTCTGTCTGTCCGTGTGAGGATAATGCTGTTCAACAGCCAAAGAGAAGAGATGTGAGCCATGGAGCTCAGAGATTGGGACTGTTCCCAGTTCAACCTCAGGACTTTCCCCACCACTATCTCATAACAAGATGCCTTGTTCAGAGTGTTGGCATGTTTAAAATGTGATTTCTTATATTTTATATAATTTCATTTGTTTATGTTTTATGCTCCATCTGACTGAGAATTTTTAGAGGAATGTGTTGGTATGTTAGTGCTAAGAGAGCATGATATAATAAAACATGTGATTCCTACTTTTAAAATTAATTTTATTTCATGTTTCTATGTGCTACAGAGGCTTAGATATTAAGGTTTTAGTAGATGTGGACAATTCTTAGTATTTTTTCAGAAAACCCTCAGGAGATAAGGATATTCATCCCAGAATAACATAGGTTTTTATATGCGTTTTTAGCAGGCGTTTTAGGAGAAAATGGGTTATTAGGCTATTTGGTACATACTGTAACTGTACAAAACGGCATGAGGAACGCCCCGGACCTAGCCTCTGCCAGCCACCTTCAGGAAGGAAAGACAAATGTCGGTAGTTTGCAGCACTTCTGGGTGAACAAAATAGTGGTATTTCTGAGTTCTAACAGAATAACGTTAAGAAATTTAAAAAGGAAATACGATGTAGCCTATTTATGTTTTGTGTAATAGATTACAGTGATAGTACAGCTATAATTGTGTACTGATTGTTTTATTATCAGTCAAATACCTTAACAGAATAATATATGGTAAGATCATTATCCATGTTTTGGAGAAAGTCACTTCAAACAGACATTCTTATCTTACACAAAACCTCTGCAATGCTTAGGGCAAATTCTAACACAAACGGGTATTGCGTTCGCGCTTACAAACCTGTTTCTCTTACTGTAGCTAATTAGGGAGGGAGACGTAAACCATTGACATCTGTAATAAATATTACACATTTTTTACCTGCAATGTATATTATGTTCTTCTGGATATGTAGGAATATTTACTTTTCTATATTTGAATTGGTTGATCAACATCTTAGAAATAGCAGATTTTATCTTGATTAATGTGATATTTGGCATAGTTCTTAAAAGTACTCGTATCGGCAATACCCAAAATGAAATACTCTGTACTTGTACTCGTTCCACAAAAAGTGGTATCGGCCCATCCCTAATAGAGACCATCAGAATTTAAAAAGTATAGGCTAAACCCTAGGGGCTCTGCAGACTTCGTTTTGATGTGAAAACTACTCAACTATTTTATGGTAAAAAAAAACTCATTGGGTTAGTAATGGGGTACAATTCATTATGATCATACAGTACGAGTGTATACACGTGTCATACTTTTTCCATACACTTTTGCACACACAATTGCTCAAAGGGTCGCAATCGCTGCATATCCATAAGAACATAATTTATATTGCAGGTCAAAAATGTGTAATATTTATTACACATGTCAATAGTTTACGTCTCCTTTCCTAATTTGATTAAATGAGAGAAACGCGTTTGTGAAAGCGAATGCAAAGCTGCGTGTTTGTGTTGACATTTGGACTAAGCATTGCAGACGTTTTGTGTAAAATGAGAATGTCTGTTAGAAGCGACTTTCTCCAGCATATCACGTTTGTCAATTATGATCTATTTTTGCTAAGAATCAATGTACCACACAGCTTAGCAGTGTTTAAGATGGTAAAGATATACACAGAACAATGATAATTTAATACGTAGGAACTAACAAACTATCGGTCATATGCTTTTGCTGAAGACAGAAAGCACAACTGCAGTGTCTATTTTCAGCTAGAAATTCAATTGTTATAAACTTCAGAGACAACTTTTATTATGCCAGTTTCTACTGTCAAGGAAGATGAATGTCAGCCATGATTTCTGCTTGTTCCGGGGCGTTCCTCCTGCAATATTCTATAGTACACCCGCATTCTGTCCGCGGTGTACCTCCTGCTGTATTCTAAAGTAGCTACTGTAGATGGCACCCAGATTGACAAAAGTCCACCTGAAGAAAAGTACAGTAGCCTGTATGAATCAAACATCATTCCACTCAATTTACGGGTGATAATAAGCAGAAGATATGCTTATAAATATGATTGCAAGAAGTTGGAATACAATGTATACAGCAGGACATATATCATGGCATTTATTTAGGCTAAATTATGACGCTATTCCTGATTAGATGCCTATTACTGTTTGTTGAAAATATTTGTTTGAAGAACAGCATATTTCTCAATACAATACACTTTGATCTTTAGCGTAGTTTTACTTTTTGCTGGTAAAGCGAGTAATAATCATGCGCCCCTCATTTTAAACTATATGGCACTTTCCGTCAAGCTCAAATTTGGATTGTCATACATTTAATGAACCTCATTGTAGCTTATGTTTCCTGCAAGTAATTAGGGGTGTGTTCATTGGCAAATTGTAGAGACTGTGCACCAACACTGATGCTAAGAACAAGTGGTATTTATCAATTGGGATTTCTTACCGGTGTGCATAAAATGGTCATTAGATCGTTTGCTTAATCCCAATTGTTTTGCATTCTTAATTGTCTTCAAAATTACAAATGTAGGATTTTTTAAAGCAAACGGGATAATATATACTAACACTAGTTAGTGTTTTTTTTTTTGCCAGTGAGACTGGGATATTCAGACAAGAAAAAATCACAAATGTATAGGCCAGTTTGAATATTGAAATATACGTTGAGTTTTTTGTGTATGCACTAACATTAATGCTGGTACTCCACTTTGGCAATGGCTGGTTTTATATAATCAGCATGTGGGAGGTTGGGTGTTTAACATTTCTAACACAATGACTAGCTGAGTGCCTATCAATACAGATCTGGGCGAGGGGAGATTACGTGTCACCTTTCTACAAAAATGATAAGCACTCTGTAAGGGTGTGCACAATGCTGATATTTTTTTTACACAAAACAAGATTTCTGCATGATGTAAGTGGGTGCGCATTACTGGTGGGGGAAAAAATCTATTCTGTTCAATATTGCAATATTTTACACACATAATTATATCAATACCAAAGCGCATAGTATTGTAATATTTAATTATAACATTTTCTGTTTTACATTTGATTTTTCTCCATTGTTTTTCTCATTTCAGTATTACATCCACATGGTGGCGCTTGTTGCAGTGCTTTGTTGTCGTGCATTCAACAACAAATGAAAATGGCTTCCGTCGCAACCAGTTGTACACAATACTCCATCTTCTTACAAATCGAAGGTGTAAGTAAATTTGGAATTCCAATATTCCCAAATGGATTTTAGTTGATGAACTAGCAGCCAACAGGATAGGACTCTAGCAGTACACATTTTTGTTTCATTTTTATCCATTTCATTGAAGGTCTAATTTACTTTTATTTATATGATTACTCTCAGGTTTATGTTACTCTATGTTGTGCTAAGAGCTCACCATTCATATGCGAGGTTTCCTATTCAGAGAATAGTTACCGGTACGTCCTGTCCTGTAATAAAGTCCCGTTCAAGGACATCCTTTTTGCACTACCCTCTTAAGTTTTTGCACTTCAGGAAATGTGTAGAAGATAATGTTCAGAGAATTAAATGTGACATTTGAAATGAGTTGAGCAGTTTTATTTTCCTCATTTTTTATGTCAATATATTTGGTAGCCTAAATTATTTCAATGGCCAGTGTGTACTTCATTTGCACCCATTTAACAAACATGTACACATTCACTAATAGCTGTCCAATATACAGTCCTGAGACTTTAGCACAAACTGTATTAACTCACAAGTAAAAACAATTCTTCCCTATCTTTGAACTAACACAAGCAGTGTACAAGACATCACTTAGGTACCTTGAAAAATTATTCTTATTGCCAATACACATTATACAAAACTGCATTTCATGTTTTCCTCCAGGCAAACTGTACACATCCAGGTGTAGAAGCATACCTGCAAACTAGTTGCTTTTCGGCGAAAATCGCCGTTTTGAATGGGAAAATGTCATCCACATGAATCGTGTAGATCAGAAGAGTTTTTATTGGGGGGGGGGGGGGG
>JACXGM010018137.1:7105-19357 GCA_016801145.1 Umbra pygmaea | reverse complement strand
TCAGGATCCTGGGTTTTAACTCCTCCCTTTGCAACTGGATCCTGGACTTCCTAACGAGAAGACCCCAGATGGTGAGAATGGGCAACCTCACCTCCTCCACAATGACCCTGAGCACCAGAGCCCCACAGGGCTGCGTACTCAGTCCCCTCTTGTACGCTCTGTTCACTTATGATTGTGTGGCCACACGCAGTTCCAACACCATCATAAAGTTTGCTGATGAAACAACCATCCTAGGTCTCATCTCCAACAACGATGAGACTGCTTACAGAGAGGAGGTAAGAGCCTTGGCTACCTGGTGCCAGAGCAACAACCTCTCTCTCAACGTCAGCAAGACAAAAGAGATGATAGTGGACTTTAGGAAGTAGCAGAGGGAGGGTCCTGCCCCCATACACATCGATGGAGCTGAAGTCGAGAGAGTTTCAGAGTTCAAGTTCCTCGGTGTGTTCATCAGCGACAACCCCACATGGTCCAGACAGACAATCTCGGCAACAAAAACTGCCCAAAAGCGCCTATACTTCCTGAGGAGACTCAAGAAGTTTGGCATGTCTGTCAGGATTTTAATAAACTTCTACAGGTGCACCATTGAGAGCATCCTCTCAGGCTGCATTACAGCCTGGTACGGCAGCTGCTCCGGTGCTGATCGTAAGGCCCTTTAGAGGGTGGTGAAGTCAGCGGAGCGCATCATTGGCTGCTGCCTCCCCTCCGTGCAAGGCATCTACCATAAGTGATGCCTCAGGGAAACAAAAAACATCCTCAAAGACCACAGTCACCCAGGCCGTGGACTTTTCTCACTACTGCTGTCTGGTAGACGTTACCGGAGCATCAAGGCACGGACCACCAGACTTAAAAACAGTTTCTTCCCCCAGGCCATTCGGCTGCTCAACATGGAACACAGACACTGATCGCAAATTGTCTGTTGAGCACTAACACTCTCTGGTCACTTTATGCTCTCTACATCTGATGTAGCAGAAATCAAATGCACCTTTAAAAGCAATTTTCCATGCCAAATCTATAATATTTACTTATTTTACTGTTGTACATTTTCCAGATCACTGCTCAGTACATAGCTTTTTATTATTAGGGGCCAAGCACAGAATGTGCGTAGGCACCTATTGTTATTGTTGGCGTTCTTATTATTCTTCTTCTTCTTCTTCTAACTTGGCGTCTATGGCAGCCCATAGAACCGCTTGCGGGAAAGTTATGAAATTTGGCACACAGATAGAGGACAGTCTGAAATGTCACCATAGCAAATTTGGAGTCTCCAACTCAATCTCACTAGCGCCACCAACTGTCCAAACTTGTGCTTAGGTTTATGCTAATACCTTTTTAACCATATGGGCTAGAAACAAAATTGTTTTTTCCTCTGATTCTTTAGCTCAAGATAATTCCATTGCACCCTATGACATCATTTCCCGCCATGATAGTTTTCCCGCCATTTTGAATTTTCTGAAAAACCTACTTTTTCAAACTCCTCCTAGACCGTTTCTCAGATTTTCACGAAATTTGAATGAGATCATCTTCAGACCATGCCGACAAAAAGTTATTAGAATCTTTTTAATACACCCAACCGTTATTGCATAACACGCAAACGACTTTTACGTAGCGATGGCGAAAACAGATGTATGGCTATATCTTCGCAATGCTTTATCGTATTCAGACCAAACTTGGTACATATCATCACAACCATGACCTGAGTCTACATGCTACGTTTCAGAGCAGCGCCACCTGCTGGTCCGGAGATATGAAAAACAGGCTATTTTTACTTATAACTTCTCAATGGTTTGTCCTAAAATCATGAAAGTGGTCTTGTTAGATCCAGGGCATCATGCCGAGTCGACTGATATCCAATTTTAACATGTCGGCCATTTTAGGTGTCGGCCATATTGAATTATGTAATAAAATGCTATATTTTCTGAACGCATGAACGTATCGTTACGAAACTTGGCATGGGTCATCAGTACGGTGCCCTGAAGGAGCCTGAAAAGTTTCGACCAGCGCCAGACCAGTGCCACCTAGTGGTAAAATTAATTGTTCAAATGTTTATTACTGTGTATTGTTGATGCTAATAACTTTTCAATCGTAAGGGATAGAAACAAAATTATTTTTTCCTCTGATTCCCTAGCTCAAGACGATTCCATTGCACCCTATGACATCATTTTCTGCCATGATAGTTTTCCCGCCATTTAGAATTTTTGGAAAAACCTACTTTTTCGAACTCTTCCTAGACCGTTTCTCCGATTTTCACGAAATTTGAATGAGATTATCTTCAGACCATGCCAACAAAAAGTTATTAGAAGCTTTTTAATACACCCCATCGTTATCGAATAACACGCAAACGACTTTTACGTAGGGATGGCGAAAACAGATGTATGGCTGTATCTTCGCAACGCTTTATCGTATTCTGACCAAACTTGGTACATATCATCAAAACTATAACCTGAGTCTACATGCTATGTTTCGCCACAGTGCCACCTGCTGGGCCGGAGATATGAAAAACAGGCTATTTTTGCTTATAATTTCTCAATGGTTTGTCCTAAAATTATGAAAGTGGTCTTGTTAGATCCAGGGAATCATGCCGAGTCAACTGATATCCAATTTTAACATGTCGGACATTTTAGGTGTTGGCCATTTTTAATTATGTAATAAAAGGCTTTATTTTCCGAACGCATTAACATATCGTTACGAAACTTGGTATGGGTCATCATTACGATGCCCTGAATGAGACTGATTAATTTTGACCAGCGCCACCTAGTGGTCAAATGAATTGTTCAAACGTTTATTACTGGGTGTCATTGATACTAACAATTTTTTAACCATAAGCGCTAGAAACAAAACAAAAATTTCCTCCTATTTCCTAGCTGATGACGATTCAATTGAAACCTATGAAGTCATTTTCTGCCATGATAGCTATTCACCCATTTTGAATTATCTGAAAAACATACTTTTTCGAACTCCTCCTAGGCCGTTTATCCAATTTTCACGAAAATTGAAACAGATCAAATTTAGACCATGCCGGACAAAATGTTATTAAAATCTTTTTTATAAAACCCAAACGTTTTCTAATAACACACGAACAAATTTCACATAGCGCTTGCGAAAACAGATGTAAGGTTATATCTCTGCAACACTTTATTTTATTCAGACCAAACTTGGTATATCTCATCACAAGCATGACCTGAGGTTAATATGCTCTGTTTCAAAAGAGTTCCACCTGTTGGTCAAAAGTTAACACCCAATAAATCGTATACTTAATAACTATATATGATTTTTTTCACACATTATGACTATATTCATAACTAAATGTCTCCAATTACTTCATGCTACAGTTGGTCTGACAATCACAGCCGTGTTGGCATGTCATATCCTCTTCTTGCGCTTGGCCCCGCAAATGGCTGCTTGCAGCTATATTTATTATTACTATTGTCATTATTATTTTAAAAATTCTTTATATTGTTGTAATTCTTTTTTTAAGCCCCGTGCATAGATGTGCCGTGCCATGTCAAAATAATTTCTCTGCATAGGATGATGTATGTTATTCGATGCATATGATAAATAAACAAATTTGACTTTGACTTTGACTTTGGAATCAGTGCAAATGGATATGGACTAGTAATGACATTTTGAACATGTTTAGTGGCTCAAAGCACGCTTTTTAACTTGCCCGGTAAATGCGTAATGGTTGTCTATTGGCAGCGAAAGGTAAACACGGTTTTGGAAATTGTATTTTTGGAAAAATACAGATTGTTTGAGTTATTAACGCTACGGACAGCACTTCTATTATGCAAACAACAGAGCAACGTTTTGAAATCGCCCGGAATTCTCCTTTAAAGTGGCGCCGAAACTGGTACCAGATTTTGAGTGTGGAAAGTACTACAGGGTTGTCTGCGAAACGTGAGGTAGATGTGGTAAGTAAAAACCTGCTGATTCTTGGAGTCTTTCCGGCCCAAATCAAAGAGGAGAACACCTGATTAATTGCTGTAAAAATAGACATTGGTAAGAACAAAGGGATGGATTGGAAAAGATACATGAATTTGGGCAAGCTATTCATTATAACAGCGTTTATTTTACCTATGAAGGAGAGAGGTAAGTTACCCCACCTTAAATCCGCCTTCATCTGGGTGAGAATGGGGGAAAAGTTAGCTGAAAGGAGAGCCGGCAGTGAGCAAGTAACATTCACTCCTAGGTATTTAAAGCCCAACTGGTTCAGTTGAAAGGGCAGATCTCTCTGCTGAAACAATAATGTGGCTGGATTGATTGGGAAACACTTGCTTTTTTGGAGATTTAGCTTGTAGCCGGAGAAAGCCCAAAAAACAGTATTAAGACAAAATGTAATGTTACTTACCGGAAAAACTGAACTCCGTTGAGTGTCTTGTTGTACAACCAAATGCTGAACAAGATATTATTAGGCAATCAAAGAGTCACAGTCACTACATAGCCACGCCCTAAAACACCCCCTGCTTTATAGCCGATTTTAAACTCAACAAGACCATAATTCAAAAAATTAACCTCATTCTGTATTGTAGGAGACTAAAAACGATTGATTGTGATCCTAAACTCATTATCAAAATGTTTACTGAGGTAATAAATATAGTGAGAAGTGGCTCATTTTCTAATAGACTTCTACAGAAATAGACCTCCTTCTGCAACGGCACGTGTCACCCCCAGTTGGAGTTCAGATAGAATGCTGGTTTAAGCCACATTTGCATCACTGTAGTTCAAATGTTTACAGGACCGATTACAGCAGATTCCACAGCTGGTCTAAGGACTGGCATTCTCTCACACGCTATTGAGGACTTCCTGAGTGGGAACTGATGGTCCTGGGTGGAAGTGGGGTCTAACCCCACACTGGAACACACCGCCCTTGCCCAATGGGTGAAGACAACAGATTCAACTGATGAAGCTAATAAAACTCAACATACTGTACATAATAATATGACATTTGGTGTTTTCTTGACAGTCCCATGAAGGGTGTTTATATTATACAGACATTACAAGGTTGAACAGGTCATGTGATCTTCCACAGGTTTAAGGCACTATTTTCAAACATTATTCAAATGGCATACAGTGGGCCCAGCCTGTTTCTTTGTTCAGGACAGGATGGCGCCTAAATGTCTATCAATAATCCAATCATGTAAATGTGTTGATACCGGCTTTTTTGTTCCAATTCCAGCCAGCAAACTGATTCCCATTTTGTATGCAGTGGGAGATATGTGGGTGTCACCTGTTCAGAAAGGATAAAAGTCTTTGTTTAATTTAGTTTGAGGAGTCCTTGTTAACGGATGCTCCTGGCACACTTTCATGCATGCCATAAAATTGTGTTAGATTAATGGTAGATTACTAGACTGAACCGTATAGGATTTGTTTGGGTCGTAGATCCGATTTAGGATTTTAGGACGACATGTAATATTCTTGGTATTGTAATGTGTGTTATTCTTTGCCCAGTTAAAGCATGTACTTTGATGCCCTTTTATCTAGAATTAAGTATTATTCACTTATACGCACACATTTCAGCTAGGTACGTGCTGTCTGACTATCGCGGGTGACAACAAGTTTCCCGGTCGTGGGAGCTTTCCTTTCCTTAGCTGTCTACGCACACGGATAAATAATTGAAATGGGGTTAGATAGGTGAGGATGGGCAACTACACTTCTGAAACACTAATTCTGAACACGGTCCCCTCTACTCCCTGTACACACAAGCCTGTGAGTCGACACACAGCCCCAACACCTTAATCAAGTTTGCCAATGACACGTCAGTAGTTGCCTGATAAACAACGGCAAAGAGAATAACAATCTGAATATTATGTGGTGCAAAGCTAACAACCTCACTGTGATTGTCAGCAAAAGCAAGAAAATAATCATGGAATACAGGGATAGGAAAGAATTGCACACCCCAGTCTAAGGGGATGAGTTGGAGGGGAACAAGAATTAAAGTTGAGTATTTCAAATCCACATCAACAAGAACCACACAGATCATGAATCATGGTGGTGCTTCTTTTCACTCAGGAGGCTGAGATGATGTGACATAATGTTTAAGATACAGGTTACGTTTACTGCTGGAACATCAAAGCATCTTGACTGGCTGCATCACTCCCTGGTAAGGCAACACCAATAAGCAGGACCGCAGAGTACTACAGAGGGTGTTGCAGTTAGCCCAGTACGTTACAGGGAGCAAACACACTATATCAGACAGTGCAAGATGAAGGCCCAGGGATTCATCAAATAATCCAGTAATTCAAAGCACTTACTGTTCAGATATTGGGGCAACCTTGTATGTGGCACTGGAGACATCTAGTGGTCATGTTCAATGATTTTCACGTCTGACGAACCAGAGACACTTTAGGAGAGATTGAAAATACTCATATGCGCAATGCATTTTGGGTTACTCGGGGACAGGAATTCACAACATTATCTCGAATTACAGGGAATAGAAGTCCTACAATAGTAATCATTTCCTAGATCTGAGATATATCCTGTTTCCTTACATTCTTAACATCAAAATGTGTGGTTTCTCGAAAATTCCCTGGGATTCAACGGTTCTCGTGACAATGACATCATCAATATGACACGTCTGCTAGACCGGATATTTACGCTTTATGACTGATAGGGGATTCCTATCTCTGAATGTATCTAAATCTCTGAAACCACTATTGGAAAACCCGGATATAGTCTGACAGAGAAAGTCGTTCACTGAGACGTGGGACTCACAACACCTGATGTGCAGTAAATTATGTAATTGTACGTCACATATCCTGATCAAATAAAGTTCCAAACCACATTTGATGCGCACTGTTAAGTACTTGCGGTGGTAGTTACTTTTACGAATATACCGTATCGTATCTAAACCGTGGAGCATAGGTTAAATGACTGTACGGCAACAGTCAGGATTGTGCTTATCTATGCTCTACATACATAATGGCCATATCGTTGTCAACAGCACTCATCTCTCTGGCGTTGTTCATTGGCTTTGCCACATTATCCAGAGGTATGTAAGAACACTTTCACATGATGGGATTTATGTCCAGAATGCCGTACAATGATCATAACCTTAACACAAAGGTATGACCAGTGTTATGTTCGTCTAAAGTCAGCATATTTTTCACTGTCAGTCATGATTTTTTTTAAATTGATGATTCAGCAAACAAGTGCAAAATTCCTTGTTATTCTGAAAAACAGCTGCACCTGATTTCCCATGACCAACCCTAAGTGTGTATTCTTCCCCAGGCAGTGATGAGTGTCTGGCCCGTAACTTTGGCCATGGCTCTGTGGTGTGCGAGTGTAACTCCACTCACTGTGACAGTATTGGTTCAGTCACACTGCCTCCACTGGGGCAGTTTGTGTCCTTCACCAGCAGCAAGGCTGGCAGCCGGCTCCAGAGGGACCAGGGACCGGTACAGAAGTACAGCACCGGAGCAGGTGAGAACAGCCTGAGCTGAAAACAACTCCACCTTCATGTTGGTTCTGGGTGACGGCTGGGTGAAGTACAATTTTTTTTGCCTCCCCATTTCCCCACCTCTCCCATCCCAGCTCTCAGGCTGACTCTGGTTCCCTCTCAGAAGTACCAGAGGATCAGGGGGTTTGGAGGAGCCATGACAGACTCAGCAGCCATCAACATCATGTCTCTCTCCTCCAGAACTCAAGACCAGCTACTGCAACAATACTTCTCTGCCCAGGGTGAGAATCATTTCTAGACTTAAAATAACACGTTGGCCATCTCACAGGTAAGATTTTTAATTTCATAGGAATGTACCCAATAAAAAGAAAACGGTGAACACTAACAATGATGTACAATGCTGTTGTTGTGTTTCCCAGGTATTGGTTACAGTGTGGTGCGGGTGCCCATGGCCAGCTGTGACTTCTCCACACGCCTTTACACCTACGCCGACACACCTGGGGACTATAACCTGGACAAATTTACCTTGGCGACAGAGGACATCAACATGAAGGTGGCTTGGCTGTCAATTGTATCACTCTGTTCAATATTTGTAACTTGTCCTGTGGTAGAACTCTGTCCCAAATCCTTTTCCACCATCATCTGTATTAGGGATTAGACGATTATCGGTTTCACGGTAAACCACAATAAAATGTCAGTACGGTTAGTATTACCGTTTAAAATGTAATTTTCATTAAAACCGTCTTTGATTACCGTGATTTTGAAAACTCACGGTAAATCCTGTTCAGCCGGAATCAGTCTGATGCAGGTGCGCGCATGCAACTTTGTTTTTAGCACGAGAAGTCAAGGCAGAAGGCAGTGACAGCGCTCGGGAGATTTTTCAGCCATCCAAGAGGACACAATCTGAGATGTGGTCATATTTTGGCTATTACAAGAGTCTTGAGGGCAATTTAATCGAGGATGGGCACCCTGTCTGCAGAGGAATGTCGCTGCAAAAGGGGGAAACACGTCAAATCTGTCATCTTCGTGACAACCAGCCACTGTTATACAGCAAATGCATTAACTTTTACTTCAATACCAAAACTAACTTGGGCAAATAATGATGAAACTATGAAATATTTAATTATCTCACTTGTAATTAAACGTAAAGTATCTGGATGATAAGTTTAACAGCAAGTAGATTTGAGCCAAGACGAATGAACATGTTCAAAATATTAAGGGTGACATTTAAGGGATCATGTATTGTATTATTCATAGGAAACTTATTACACATATTTTAATTTTTACCACAGAAATAATTTCAGGGACATAAAATATTGCATGTGATTAGTGTCCGCAGATCCTTAAAGTCTTAAATAGCCTTAATATCGTTTTCCAGAATTTACGGTCTAAAACTGTCTTTAAGTCTTAAATCTCATTTTCTAAGGTCTTAAACAATTGCGGCAGTCATGCTATTTTTGTTCCATTGTATTTTGTCGAAAGAAGCCATAAACGCTTTCTCTGTGCAACATTTTAGTTAGCAACAGCCAGATACAGTAATATCTGGTGATTACGGGAGCTTCATGAGTTCACAGCCACACACTTAACTTTGTTCGTTAGTTAGCTTAATTAGTTTGAGTGTTGTTTATATTTTAATATACTTAGCTAATATAGAAAATATATTTTATTTGTGTCCTTACAGTTTTGTTTACTAAAACGTATTACTTGTGATCAGTACCTATAGATTGCGCATTTTTTGCCTACCGCAAAGCAACGATAACAACCCACTCTCATTGAGCAGTTAATCTCCACGTTCTCGTTCTGTTTCATTAGCGCAAGTGTAGTGAGGCCATGTATTACTTTGGAACATTTCTTTCTACCGACTAGAGAGCCAGGCATTTGGAGTTACTTTTATTCAGTAGTTTGTTTGAACTGCTGGTCGCGATGCTACAGCAGACTTAAGCACAGTCTATTGTGCGCAAATAAAAATGCAGCAGGCAAAATAGAACATAAGATACGTTTAGACGTGTTAATTACTTTCATATAATGAATATAAATAACTTGCATATATAATTCAAAGACATTGCTCTCTAACCAAATCCAAACATTCAAACAATGTGTGCTGGTCTTCCTCAACAAAGTCAACGCAAGCTACTCTCAGTACACATCTGTCGCTCCCGACATCCAAAAAAAAAACTTCACTAACACACGGTCAACTCCATTCCTTCATCTAAGAGATTCAAAACAGTAGGCAATGGGAACCATCCACAGACATAGTCACAGTATACTGGCACAGTATTCAAGCCACCATGTAAGTTAACGCATATAAGGCAAAAAATATTCCTGCCAGCAACTGGTAATCTACCAAATATAGAAAATAGGACTATTTTTTAGTATATATAGTTTATTGATGATACTCTGTTTGCCATCACAATAAATCAAATGATTAGCAATGAATAAATGTATGTGTTATATGAATATGCCATTACAGAGTCAAATTCAGCATAGGTAAAAAATCATCCTGTTAATTAGCCCTTTCGTTTACTTCAGCAGATGGTAAAGCTATTCCCTAATTCTAACAAGATTATCAGTCATCAATTTATGGGGAATTCATAATGATATCACATCGGATAGTAGGCTTTATTACTAAATGGTAGACTATAGTAAAATAAAAAGTGCTTAGAGCTGCTAATTGTATTTGTAGTTAGTTGATTTCCAAGTATAAAACTTGTTGAAATGTTTTCAGTGTGTGTGTATCAGTTTTTTTACATTTCCATCTCATTTTAACAAAACCGTGATAATATTGATAACCGTGATAACTTTGGTCACTATAATCGTGATATGAAATTTTCATACCGTCCCATCCCTATATATTTTGAACAGGAAACCAATCACTTTCCTTACTAATTTTTTCCATTGAGAATGTGTGTGTGTGTATCCCAGCACAACATGTTTAAATCTGTGTTAATCTTTGTTTTTTCAGAAAAAGCATGCAGACATTCACAAACAAGCTGCAACTTATTTTTTATCGATAAAATATTTTCCATAATTAAATTTTCAATTTCATACAAGCACATACACTCACCGTAATACTGTGTTTGACCCCCTTTTGCCTTCAGAACCGCCTTAATTTTACGTGGCATTGATTCAACAAGGTGCTGAAAGCATTCTTTAGAAATGTTGGCCCATATTGATAGGATAGCATCTTGCAGTTGATGGAGATTTGTGGTATGCACATCTAGGGCACAAAGCTCCCGTTCCACCACATCCCAAAGATGCTCTATTGGGTTGAGATCGGGTGACTGTGGGGGCCATTTTAGTACAGTGAACTCATTGTCATGTTCAAGAAACCAATTTGAAATGATTCAAGCTTTATGACATGGTGCATTATCCTGATGGAAGTAGCCGTCAGAGGATGGGTACATGGTGGCCATAAAGGGATGGACATGGTCAGAAACAATGCTCAGGTAGGCCGTGGCATTTAAATGATGCCCAATTGGGACTAAGGGGCCTAAAGTGTGCCAAGAAAACATCCCCCACACCATTACACCACCACCACCAGCCTGCACAGTGGTAACAAGGCATCATGGATCCATGTTCTCATTCTGTTTACGCCAAATTCTGACTCTACCATCTGAATGTCTCAACAGAAATCAAGATCAGACCAGGCAACATTTTTCCAGTCTTCAACTGTTCAAATTTGGTGAGCTCTTGCAAATTGTAGCCTCTTTTTCCTATTTGTAGTGGAGATGAGCAGTACCCGGTGGGGTCTTCTGCTGTTGTAGCCCATCCGCCTCAAGGTTGTGCGTGTTGTGGCTTCACAAATGCTTTGCTGCATACCTCGGTTGTAACAAGTGGTCATTTCAGTCAAAGTTGCCCTTCTGTCAGCTTGAAGCAGTCGGCCCATTCTCCTCTGACCTCTAGCATCAACAAGGCATTTTCGCCCACAGGACTGCAGCATACTGGATGTTTTTCCCTTTTCACACCATTCTTTGTAAATCCTAGAAATGGTTGTGCGTGAAAATCCCAGTAACTGAGCAGATTGTGAAATACTCAGACCGGCCCGTCTGGCACCAACAACCATGCCACGCTCAAAATTGCTTAAATCACCTTTCTTTCCCATTCTGCCATTCAGTTTGGAGTTCAGGAGATTGTCTTGACCAGGACCAAACCCCTGAATGCATTGAATCAACTGCCATGTGATTGGTTGAGTAGATAATTGCATTAAGGAGAAATTGAACGGGTGTTCCTGATAATCCTTTAGGTGAGTGTATATGTCCAGGTTCATTCCCTGCAAAGTTCATTCTGGAATACCTGGAAGAAGGAGCCGATGACAGACCGTTCAATGACAGACCCAATTATTTAAAGAACTCTGATTTTTCCTCTTTCTCCTCTCTTCAGGTTATTCTCTATTTTTACTTACTGTTATGCTTAATTATTTTGCATATGTAAATGCTTACTCACATTCCCTTGTTTTCCAGATCCCTTTGCTGCAGCGAGCCCAGGCTATGTCTCCCCAGCCCCTGCATCTGCTGGCCAGTGCCTGGAGTGCCCCTGCGTGGTTGAAGACCAACGGTGCTCTCACTGGCAAGGGCTCTCTGAAGGGGAAGCCTGGAGGCAAGGAGCACAAGACCTGGGCGCAGTACTATGTCAGGTAACACATACAGGGCAGTCATGTCAATACTGTCAGGTAACACATACGGGGCAGTCATATCAATACTGTGTCAGGTAACACATACGGGGCAGTCATATCAATACTGTGTCAGGTAACACATACGGGGCAGTCATATCAATACTGTGTCAGGTAACACATACGGGGCAGTCATATCAATACTGTGTCAGGTAACACATACGGGGCAGTCATATCAATACTGTGTCAGGTA
>JACXGM010018136.1:0-19258 GCA_016801145.1 Umbra pygmaea | reverse complement strand
ACCGGGTGGTTATACCATGAACACCGCTAGTCACACTATAGAATTTGCGTACACGAAGTCAGACCAGACGTGAGATTTTATCGCAGCCTACGATCACGTTCAAATTGATAAATCCGCTGCTTTGCGTATGAATCGCCGTACGCCCGTCGTACGCCTGTTTTAGGTCGTACGCACGTTTCATAAATGAGGGCCATTGACTTTAATGGAAACCTATTGACCGCAGCCGTTACGCAGTTGGTGGAAATTGCCGGTCAGGCAGTATGCGCGAACGTTCAGCACAGATTGGGTCTCCGGCAAATGAGAACACCTGTTCAGTAGGTGTAGAGGAGGCCTGGATGGAGTTTTACGATGGAGTTGAAGGCTAGCAGCAGTAGGTTTGCTAACGTTACTTGTGTTAGCAATTTGCGTAACGTTAAATCTATCTACGAGAGAAAAATCGGAGTAACGTTTTTATTCACCCCAATTTTCAAGATTCGGCAAATGTTTATTCATATATAGTGCATCCTCCAATGCAAAAAATACATGCATCACAGATGTTGCACTGTGCCAAATTGGGATTGTTTTTAATTAAAATGAAGCCACTCCTCTGAGTGCCGCTTTGTGTGCTGTGCCAGGGCGGATAACACAACAACAGCCTGGCTGCCCTGGCAGTATGGTGGCTGACTGGCCTCTACGGAAAGCAAAACTTGCGCATTTTGGAATTGATCATCGGATTCTAAACCAAATTTTCAAAACGATTCCGACGGAATCAACATTTTTTTAAACGATTTTAAGTTGGAACCTGTTCTCGATACCCAAACCTACTAAAAAAAAAAAAAAAAAATTAATAAATGATCAGTTCAGCTATTATTTATCTGTTTTGGTATAGGCTCATAAATAAACTGCAAAGGTGAGATTACCTGTTTAGAGCAATAGATGCAGACATTGCAGAGAGAGCGATGGGATAAGAACGCGGACAAGGTAGAGGACGAGGAACAGGTGGAAGGACAAAAGTGGAGACATGTGGGGACACAGAGATGCTGCTGTCCAAAGTTGGATATGCCGCTCTAGGAGATTCTTTCCTCGCTGTTTAGCAAGAGTGTTGTGTCCAGACCCCGCCCAGAGGAGGGATGCACCTTAGCACTGGTGTTATAGTGTGTGACATAGATGAAGTATTGTGTCCAGACCCAGCCCAGAGGAAGGATGCACCTTAACACTAGTGTTTAGACACCAAAACACTCCACATAACTTTCCTATACAACTTCTACTTTTGTTTTACATATGTTTATGGTTCCTGTACATATTTGCAAATGGCTTATGGGTTTGTCTTTCTATTCCGTACTATGGTAATTAGAGTAATGTTTTGGAAAAATAAATATTCAGTTTCAGCATCTCATTGGTTTTTACTGCGTTTCAACCCCTCAGATTTACTTTCACTAGAGCAATGTATAAAACTTTACATTTAGGATAATGAATGCCAAAATAGCTTTAGATTTAGAACAACAGTGTTTACATGGTATATCCAAAATTGCACTATTATGAAAGAAGTGTTTTCCATTTGATGCAAATGCTTCATTCTGACATGTTTTTATGCCATTTTGAATGCAGTGTTACATTTGGAAGGAGATGTGAGGCATTAAGGTCTTGGCCTAGGTTCTGCCAACAACATTCGGTCTAAGGGGGTGGTTTATAGCAGTCATGGTTACATATATGGGTTAGTCGACGACACTGGGAACATACGTGGTTAAGTTTTATCTATGTTAAGCACAGATGTTTTGATGATAGTTAACAATTTTTTGATTTTTGCCCTTCTGCATCTAGAGCCTCCTGTAATCACAGGAGTGTAGGACTCCATCCGATGGGAAAAATTGGTATTTGACGGTGATGTTATGGTTGACACCTGTCACAGGGGTTTTCTGTTAATATTGTTGACTCTGCAGACACACTTTACATTTTTTACTTACAATTTAGTCCAGCAGGGGGAGAGACACTGTGGAGCCAAAGATAATAGTGACATTGAGTGAGACACCAAAGTTCAACATTTTTGGACCATTGGAGGAACCATAAAAAATGCAGAGAAATACAACCAGTGATACCAGTCGATGCCCAGCAGTGGACCAGGAAGAAAACGAAAATGACGAGGAAAAAGTGAACCAGTTGAATAGGAGAACATCATGAGAACCAGGGGAGTACGGGCATAGAGGACTTTTGAAACACAAAGAAAATTGTAGCCTAAGAAGATTGAAAGATAATTCAAGTTGTTAGCTGACTAAGAAATGAACACTGATTTATGAAAAAGTTGGAGCAAACACACTTGACTCATAACACTTCCAAGTGCGTCCCCTTTCCCGATGGGAAAACAAAAGAACAATGTTAACTCAGAAATACAATAACAGATAGTTAAATGTACAATAATTGAGAATGCTCTAAACACTAAACACCAAACACACTACCACTCTCACACACACAGAACTATCTCGAACCACAAAATACAACCACTCAGGCTGTCACCAAGAGAGACAATGAGCTCTCAAACACTTTTTAACAGGCTTCTAACAAGCCACAGCTGACAGCGCTCTGATAAGAAGGGCATGACCAGATGACACCAGAGCAGGAAGATCCCTCCAACCTGCTGCTGTATTGCTCCACCTGCTGGGCACAGACTGACACAGAGACACAGAACAGAGGCACATACATGAACTGGGGGATGTAACAAGAGCGATAATCAATGAAATGTGTAGTAAGATATATAGATATACACACACATCTCTGGAGCTTAGCCGCAGTGATCCTTGGGTTCTTCTTTACTGTACGTACACACCGCCACAGACTTGAGCTTCCAAAGAAGCTCTGGACGCCCTGTCGTATAGGGAAGCTTTTGACGCTTTGGGCGCTTTGGCCGCTCTGACGTGGTATGATCAGACTGTAAAAATAGGGCAGGACTAGCATACATAGCCTACTTAAATATATCATAACTCATTACCATAAAGTTGAACAAACTTCAACTTTTCTGCTTGACGCTCTGGTCGCTCAACACACCCAAAATGCCCAAAACGCGACGCCGACTGATTTGCCGGTCCTTGCAGCTGAGAGAAGCTGGCTTCCATTGAAAATGAATGACTTCCGGTAACTTTGGAAGCTCAAGTCTGTGGCGGTGTGTACGTACAGTTACCTCTCTCACCAAGGCTCTTCTCCCACGATTGCTCAGTTTGGCTGGACGGCCAGGTCTAGGAAGAGTTCTGGTTGTCCCACACTTCTTCCATTTAAGGATTATGGAGGCCACTGTGCTCTTATGTTGCGTTCAGACTAAACGCGAATTGAGTGTGAAATTCGCTTCTATCGCGGCTAGTTGGACACTTGGACAATTTGAATCCACTCGCTTGTCCAAAGCGAATAGGACAAGTGTTTGAAGCGAAATAGACGCTTGTTCGTTCGAGGCTGAATTGAGGTGTTGGGAGGGGAGAGTGTGCACCTGCTCAGGGGTGGCGCCAGGGGTGGTGCCAGGCATTTTCCCCCAATGAGACATAAACAAATCACCATACTCTTAACTATTAATAAGAGACAGCACAATTAATGTGTTAATATTGCTCTAACACATTTTGTGTCAAATGTTTAGCATTGTAAAAAGTCCAAATTAAAAGTACAAGGCTGGGTTCATCTGTTTCGGGAAGTTTTTAATTAAAACCTGTAAAGGACATCATAAATAACTATTGACCATTGTCACATTCCCCAGTTCCTCTTCCCTGGGAACTACAGCTTCCCTATTCTTGGCCACTCAGAACTACACTTCCCATAA
This sequence comes from Umbra pygmaea, assembly GCA_016801145.1. Lineage (NCBI taxonomy): Eukaryota > Metazoa > Chordata > Actinopteri > Esociformes > Umbridae > Umbra > Umbra pygmaea. The sequence goes on along the minus strand of JACXGM010018136.1, from coordinate 15,483 downwards.
CCCGGACTCAATTATCCAAATTCAGTACACCTGCTCTCACTCACTCAATTTATAAGACACACACATTCCATTGCCTCTTTGTGAGGTATTGTGAGTATTGTATATTCTTACTGAGCATTATATTTCATGTATTGTTGTTCTGGTCTGACCATTGCGCTGTTTTGTGAATTATTCTGCCTTGTATTACCCACTGTACCTTTGCCACCACTCTTGTCTTGATATTCTGGCCTGACCATTGCTCTGTTTTTTGACTCATCCTGCCTTAGCTTATCATTCTGTGCCTTTGCCTTTGGACTAATATATACCTGTTTATATTAAACATTGTTCTTTTGTACCTTGGGAGTATTCATTACAACCATAAGGAATACATTTTACTTTTTGTTTTTAATTCATTCATGACTGTTTAGATGTGAACTCCCTTTACCCGGTCATTTTGGTGTTAATTGGTAGCAGTGGTGGTTCTAGGATTTTCAAAGTGGTGGGGCTATAGAGGGGCAGTAATTTTTATAAAGGGGCCAACACGAGCATAAGTTAAATAAGTAAGTCACCAAAAAGAAAATGATATATTAAACGTACAATATGTAGTTTTTGGCCGCTAGGGGACTCTCAATCAAAACAATAGCAAAAGATGTACTTGGATGACGTCGGGAAGTAGCGTGGGATCATGGGTTTTGTTATCGTCGTCAATGAAAGCCTTCCAATCTTACGTCTCCTGCAGAAAAAATGTTCACTGACAAAGTAATGTATTGTTAAAAATATTATAACTTTATTCACGTGATGTTTGGCGGTTCCCTGGAACTTACAGCAAATAGAGCAGTCAAAGATTATATGACGCCATTGACAAAAAACAAAATGAAACGTCCCGTGTCTTCGAATTATATTACAAATGTCTCTGGGTTTGAAAGTTGGTGAAAACATTTAGGATAATGTAAGTACACAACTAAAAAATATATATAAAGAAAATATCTTGTTTGCAAATCACTGTTCCCTTCAGATGGCAAAGCTTTTTCCACTGCAAAACACTAAAGAGATGTCTAACTACAAACTAAATTGTAATAAAATGTGACACAAAAGGCACACCTAATCACTGGAAGGATCTCTAAAAGTTACATTAAAGCCCAAGTGGGTGAATCTTTATTTTTTCATTAAAGCCCAAGTGCTGTTTTTTTTCAGTACATTTCTAACTGCATCATTATCTAGATGCCTGTATATGCCTTTTACAAGGTGTCACTGAGGATGTTTACCCATTTATCTGTGTGATCCAGGCCTTAATGTTAATGTGTCATGTTAGACCTCATTCATTTTCCTTTTGAAACATAATTCCAATAGTTGTTTTGGTGAAAGTTACAGCTGTTTTTAGTGAACGATGGGAACCAAATCGCATTCGTGAACAGAGCTGTTAATTTGGCTCAATCCATTGATATTTTTGTACTTTAGGTCAACAAAGATTAATTCGCCTTTGGCTAAGCCACACCCTAGAATGTGAGCAGCCAAGAACGAGCTCCCAGAGAGGTCCGACACTTTTTCATAGCGTTCCATTGACTTTAACACAGGCGTCTCATATTTTTGGTCTCGGCAGGCTATTACCGTCGTAGTTTTATCAAAAAATATGGTTAAACGTTGTGCCTGAGGCATTTGTAACACATACGCGTTTCCCAGAGAGGTTGGAGGGTGGTGTCTGTTTTTTTCCCTTCCCAAAACCGAAGTCAAATCCTGACAAGTGCTAGCTAACGTTAACATTACCTAGCATACCGGTTGTTGATACGTTAGCACATGCTGCTAATGAATACAACGTTATACTCGCGTAGTCCGTTTGCTTTGTAATAACGATTATAGAAGTGAATAGAGACCTACTTGGCTTTGCATTAACAGTGTTACTCCTTGATATTGTTTGTCCCAGCCTCCGTCTCGATTAGTAGGATATGCGGTGGTTCATTTTTTGACTGTGACCGGTATGCTTTTGCCTCTATTTGGATGCCTTGTTGTTCCTTGCGTTTCACCTGTATGTCTTGAATATAGCATTTGAACGCATATTGCAGCCCCTTTTGCCTACTTCGATCAGACACTTTATTTGCTGCTTTATAAAAGTTTGATAAAACTTCAGCAGGAAGAGCTGTCACAGCATAAGCCATGTTGATACCAAACCAGAGCCCAGATGAAGTTGTCGGACGTAGCAACAGTAACTAAGGGGGGCGGGGCTTAGCCAAAGGTGAATTGCAGATAATTTCCAAAAGTATTAAAGCATTAACAATGCTAATATGAACACACATACAAGTACATAATACCAGCTTTAGTAGGTATGGCTGTACAAACGGTTCAACCCTTCAAAAGTAGCCGGGGCTATTTGCAAGCAACATAGAGACAGCTCCTTAATTCTCTGTCAGTGTGACGAGTAATGGACATTGGTGTTCTTCCTATCCCTAAATTTCCCTGACAGTTTTGATATCAGTTTATTATTATAAATCATGCCTCATGTCACAACAAGCTGTGTAACAGAAATACAGAAATGTACTTTTATTTCTTTAAAAATGAATACTACATTGTGTAATCATCTTAAAATGTACAAACATTGTATTACCCACAATGCACTAGAAACATTCAACATTGTAGTTATCTTAAAGTGATATTTTTAGTCAACACAACTAAAATCTTGCTTTAGTTGATTTGACTTTAGGGATCTGAATGGAAAGTTCCATCGACACATAAATCTTAGTATATTGAACTTGCTTTTGTAAGTTAAGACAATGAAGTGATTTTAGTTATCATAGCTTGACATTTTTTGTCAATACAACTGTAATCTTGCTTTAGTTAAATTGACTTATTGTTTCTGTTTTTAAAGTTGAGGTAACACATTGTTTTTTGCTAACTGAACTAGATTTTATATGTTTATATATTTTGTCAACTCAACTTAATATGATTTGTCAAATCAAAACATTTTTTTACATTTAGTTGACTTGGCTAGATAAAATGTGTTATTTTGCCTTAAACACAAAAACAATTTTTTTAAACTGTGGTTGTTTTCAGCTCAAGTTCCTTCAGCGGGCTTGCTGTTTGTTTATTCAAATTTTCCAGGCTGAAAACGACATCCAATACAATTAAAAAAAGAGTGTTATGTAGATATGTCCTAATAACAGAGTTTGAACCGCGGCGTTTAAAAACTAAGCTGGAGACATAAGCCGCATTCCGACCAAGTGGTTACAGGAACGTAGTTATAGGAACAGTCCACTTCTAAACAGTTCTACTAACTATTCTCTCCCAAAACCGGTTTTGCTATTTGCATTCGCACTGGTCAAATGGCCATAGGAACTGGTAGGAGGGGTAAGAGTGATGCAAGCACCGCAACAGGCTTTTATAGCGTCATCACTAGACTTTAGCATAGCGCCACATACAACAACATTTCACAGTTTAATGTTTGTAATACTGGGTGTATGATTGGAGATAAGTGTGTAATTCATCTTGTGTCAATGCGGATGATCTGGTTGATTTCCTGGTTCCTTCAGCGGCTTGCTGTTTGTTCAGATTACGAGACTGAAAACGACATCCAATACAATTTTTAAAAAATAATGTTGTGTTGATAATGTCCTACGGAGTTCGAACCGCAGCGTTTAAAAAATAGGCTGGAGTCATAGAAATTGAGTAGCTACTTAACACATAAACACAAAAGACGAAAGCTCCAGCATAATATGTAGCAACAGACAAACGAAGTGACCGGCCAATTGGACCAATCAATGTAGACCTAGAAAAAGGGAAAGTCCCTGCTCTGGAGTAGGAGCTAAAAAAGTTATAGGAACGGCGGTGCGAGGAACTAAATAATCCCGCAATTTCTTCTATCAGAAACACAAGAAAAAAAGGGTTATAGGAACGTTATGTTCTAGGAACTGCAAAAATCCCTGCGGTCGGAAAGTGGCTATTGAAATTGAGTAGCTACTTAACAGAGAAACACAAAAGACGAAAGCTCCAGCATAATATGTATTATACGCAACAGACAAACGAAGCGACAAGCATAATTTATAAGTTGGACCAATCAACGTAGACCTAGGAAAAGGGAAAATGGAAAGACCCTGCTCTAGAGTAGGATCTAAAAGAGTTATAGGAACTGCGGTGCGAGGAACTAAATAATCCCTCAATTTCTTCTATCGGAACACAAGAATAAAATGGTTATAGGAATGTTATGTTCTAGGAACTGCAAAAATCCCTGCGGTCGTAAAGCGGCTATTCTCTCCAGCTGGAAAGCGGTGACTACTCCATTCACTCCCCTTTACGTGTCCAGCATGACATGGCATGTAAAAAACATACACTGTACTAGAGTGTGTACTATCCATATATAGTCTGATTTCTTTTTCGGGACTAAATTATGTGTAGCAGCACAATTTCATTGGGATACTCAAATAGTTTTTCTGCTATTAGACTGAGTATAGTTGAGACACTTTTTGCATTTTGATTTTTCACACAAAAATAGATACTGAAAATAAGTGAATTTCCACATGACATGGCATTTCATTAGCTTTGTAGACTAAAATATTAACAATCAATAATAGGTACCCATAGCCTAAGTAAATATTTTCCACAATTAGCTCATAAAAATAAGGTGCTTTTTGTTTCATATGTGGTACAGTTGAGACAGTACCATGGTACAGTTGAGACACCGATTTTTTATGATGTAAAGGTAACTAACTGTATATTGCAAATGTAATAAAGACATATAAAGAAAATATCAATCGGGCAACATTTTTGTTTATTCGTCCATTTAAATTCAATAATTTTATTTAAATTAGCACTGGTTAAATGGGGGGGTAGCCCATAATACAAGGCTGCCGCTGTCCTGAGATACAGTAACAGGCTGAGTTCCTGGTCATTAGTAAGAACTGCATTGCAGCCTTTGTACCAAGTGTACCCCGCTGGCCACCTCGCACATTTCTCTAGATTTTGCAATGACCTTGCATGTTTTTAGGGCACAGAATAATGTTTGGGATTATACCGGTTACGTTTAACAGTCACATAAGGATAATAAGAGAGTGCATGGTAAAGTGAACATCATATCTTAGAAAAAAAAATATTATATCGACAGTGGCGGCACCAGAGTATTTTTTTGGCATAACTATGGTGGGGCTAATCCACACAGTGGTTGGGCTCAAATTAACATCTGAATTTCAATGTGAATAGGCTAGAATAGAGCATAACATCATTCCCAGTAGCTAGAAATTCCACGCCGGACTGACTCAATTTTTCACACCCAAATTACATCTAGAGCAACCGACGTAGAAAGTCACTACTACTGAGTTTAGGCAATAGCCTATTTGCGCTATTTCAACTCGTTAATTTTGTCTGGCAAACCTGTCCACTACACACCCAATAGGGATGGGCAGATCGATCCAAAAATATAGGCTATATATTAATTTTTTTAAGATTGATTCTAGCGTAAATAGGATCAGATACCAATTTCATTTTCTCTGTTCCACCTGAACCTTTTCCAGTGCGATGTTCCGTTATAGTGAGCACACACACACTATCGACGGAGAGAGAGCGAGTGTGCAAGCTGCGATAGTTAATGGAGTTAACACTCCAAAATCGCTCCAATTATTTTTTAAGTGATATTACAATATTAACAAACCCATCCATTGTGTGACCATGTATGTCGATCGCCGAAATATTGAAACTAAATCGTCTTGAATTGTTATAACGTTGTTAAAATAAAAATGAAAGTATTACCATGTAGCTACACGAAAAAACAAACCGTTTTTAAAGTACAGTATATAACTGTTAATACAAAACAGTGCAATCTCATTTTACAAATATTCTCTATGTATTTTCTATATATATATTGTGAAGATAAATTTAAATGTTAACAAACTTAAAAAAGATTCCATGTGGGCATAAAATGAAAATAATGTAATACAAAGTGAATGAACTAAATGTTTTAATTGCTGGTTTTATTACTCAGCCTAACCAGTAGATAGGCACCTCAATTCTTTCTGTTTTCTTAGTGTGTCTTAAGAAAACAGAAAGAATTGAGGTGCGTATGCAGTATAATGCTAACCAACCAATGGGGAGAAGTTTTCCCCCTAAGACACAGCCCCTTCTCATTTGCATAATGAGGCAGAAATGCATACAGAAATGTAAATATGACAGGTAGAAACAAATAGGGTAAAAAAAATACAAAGGAAGAATAAAACAGACAAAAATATTATAATATACACATAAATACATACATTTAAAAAATAAGTCATAAATAAATAAAGTTGAAAATTATAATGGACAATAAATAAATAAGGTAAATATTACAAAGGTGAATAAATAAAGAAGCTAATTAAAAGAGATTAATGTCTCATTGTATAATTAAATTACTGCCTAGATTTTTTTTCTTACTGTACTTATTGTGCAATTAATTTATTTTTTGAGCATCTATTTATTTCTATATTTATTTCTTATTTTGTCAGACCTGGTCCTCCATAGACGTGGCAGCAGAATCGGAGGATGGAGAAACAACTTATTACCCATGGCCCTTTGTCCTAGTTCATGTCTCTCAAGGAAACAACAAGTAAAGCCTGACAGTCTGAGATATTTGAGCATGTGTGAAATAAAACAATATTGTATTGCATTGTTTTAAACAGAGAATATTTAACTTAATACATTCCTTGGACACTTTTTCAGTTATTTATAATATACATCGTTAAAAAAAAATCTAATTAGTTTCAATGTAGTTAGCTACTTTTTGATAGTAACTTGTAGTCTAGCTAACTACTTTTCAAAAAGGGTAGCTTGACTGTAGTTTAACTACAATAACTTACAACTAGCTTGTAGCTTGTTAAACTACAGTTTCAGAGTAGCTTCCCCAACACTAGCTGTTTCTCAATGTCAAGGATCCTTCCTTGGTAGGACTGATCCTTCCAAGTCAGGTCCTTCAGAGGCTAGGAGAGACTCCTTCTTAGCATTAGGAGAACACGTAAATGGAACGTAATGGAACAGGCTAGCAAGTGCACGTCATTGCGTCATTACGTCAGTGAAAAGGTCCGCATTCGGCGCTGCAATTCAACAGTTTGTACTGGCATTTAATTGTTCAACTTTACTTACAGTTTTAACAAATGTACGATAACGTTAAACACTAAAGAAACTTACATTTGAAAGCATATTGCTCCGTCTCCACTAACGTCCGCCATTTTTTATTTTTTAAACGAGCCGGGAAAGCCTCACGCATAGGATTGTGGGTGATATGAGAGCGCGAATGACACACATATGCATCCTTTACTGTATCAGAGCCCGTCAACTGATCAAATAGTATGTACGTACATTATCTTAAAGTTGACATAAATCAGCACTTAACTTTAAAAATAGTGGCAAACAAATCTGATCAAGTAGATAGAAATGTTAAGGTATAAAACAGGATTGGCTCGCTAGCTAACTTACAACCGCAGGCACTTATGCTTATGGAGATTCTCACTTCGAAAACGTTTGAGCACATTTTCGATTCGCCATAGATTTTCTTTAAAATGCCAATATTTGAAATCTACACAATTGATTTCTCGCATCAAATGTTCTCAGAAGTGAATTTAGTGTTAAAATAGTGTACGAAATTGTAGAAAAACGACTTTTCTTTTGGGGAAGCCTAACCGATTACAAAGAGGTAAGCTTGCCGTAAAGCAGTATCTCTGGCCGTACAATGTGTATGACATCATCAACATTTTAAAAGGGTTTTTTAGAAGTAAAAAGTGACTTTTAAAAAATCTAACAGCCAGCAGTGCGTATTTTCTTGGCCTCCCCTTTCGAATGCAACATTCAAATTACTAGACAAAAAATTATACTTTGAGAAAAGTGGATTTTGGGGGGGTATAGCTCCATAGACCTCCATTCATTCTGCACTCGCCTGCGACCGCCCCAATATGGAACTAGAGTAGAACTGCAACCAGTTCAGAAGCCGGAAGTATTCCGAGAGTGGTACTTCTTTCCTTATTAGACATTCTTTGACTGTGGTTGCGTCTCAATACGCCAAGTATGCATATTAAATAGTATGCCAGACTACGATTAGTATGTCCCAAACCATAGTACGCAAATATAGTATGTCAGCAGTCCCCGGATGGTCTACTATTTCCGGGGGATTTTCGAAGTATGCAACCCTTCTTCTTCTTCTTCTTCTTCTTCTTCTTCTTCTTCTTCTTTGGTGTACTGGCGGATCGCAACCAACTGTTGTGGAGCATACACCGCCACCTACTGTATCGGAGTGTGAGGCCGGTCACGACCACCCACCGTTAAATCCTCTTACCCACTCTCGTATCCTTTAGAAAGTGCAGCAACCCCTTCACCACTCCCACCCCCCAACACCCCCCCATGCCCCACTCCCTCCCCACCCTCCTAACCAGCCCATACAACCTTTCCCTTTCCTCATCATACTTCTCACAGTATAACACCACATGCTCCACTGTTTCCTCCACCATACACCCCTCACACAGCCCGGTCTCATGCCTCCCCATCATCCTCAACGTTGCATTCAGCCCTGTATGCCCAAACCTCAGCCTACACCACACAACCTCCTCCCTACGACACCCCCTATGAACCCTCTCCACCCTAACCGTGTTCTGTATCCCATAATACCCTCTCCCCGTCCTACACTCATCCCACTGTTTCTGCCAGCACTCCAGCCCCACCCTCCTTATCATGGCTTTCATCTCCCCCCGCCCGTACCGCAGCCTCACATCCACATTCTCCCTTTCTGCTCCCCCGTTCGCCACCCTATCCACCTCTTCATTACCCTCCACCCCTACATGTGCTGGCACCCAGCAGAACAACACCACCACCCCCCCCCTCCAGCCCCAACAGCAGCACCATCAGCTCCACCAACAAATGACCTACTTGACTTCACACTACCCAGCACCGCCGCTGAATCCGTACATACCACTACCCGAAGTGGCCTAACCTCCTCCACCCACCCCAGCCCCAAAATCACAGCCACCATCTCCGCAGTATACACTGACATATGATCCGTCTCCTACCTATCCTCACACCAATCTCCGGCACAACCACCCCTGCCCCTACCTTACCACCAACCGGGTCCTTCGACCCGTCCGTAAAACACCCCCACACAGCCAGCATACCCGTCACTCAGATACCTCTCCACACCACCACTAACGTCGCCTGCATCCCATCCCTTCCTACGCTCCACCAATCTCACATCAACCTTCGGTACGGGGAACAACCAGTGGGGAACCCCACCCACTGCGACCGCCGGGCCAACATCCATCCCCTCCAACCCATACTCCGCCACCTTCCTCTCTATCACCCACCCAAATGCCCTCACTTTACCTCCTACACCTCCCCAACACCTAGCCACTGCCTCAACTGCCGGATGCCTCACAGAGCTCCCCTTCAGCCTCACCCAATAAGCCAGTGCCAAAGTATGCAACCCTGCATGCTTTTTGGGCTGATATAGCCCACAATCCTTTGCAACACAGAATAGGAGGGGTTTCCCGAAGCCGAAATTCTTCTTTGGCTGTGTTTAAATGTAAGTATCCAAAAGTTAGGTAATAATAAACGTGTCATGTAATGATATAGCCCACAATCCTTTGCGACACAGAATAGGAGGGGTTTCCCGAAGCTGAAATTCTTCTTTGGCTGTGTTTAAATGTAAGTATCCAAAAGTTAGGTAATAATAAACGTGTCATTACATGAGTTTTTGGTTATTGTACTAATATTAAATACATTTTAAATGAAATGCGAACAGGTTGTGCCAAATGTTTAATGTTCAAGCTTCGCGGGCTTCATCACTTGTGGAAGTGGTATAATTTTAGATGCAATGTTATGACGCGTTAGTATATCCCCCATGCTAGCATACTCGCTTACTATATACTTAATAGTACGTACTTTACCACCACCTGCGTAGTACGTACTTTTAGTATGTGGTATGCCTATTGGGATTCAGCCTGTATGTTCCTGCACAACCGGAGGCTGCAGATTTAGGACCCCAGTTCTAGGACCGCAGTTTCTGGACCCTAGTTTTTGTGTTTACGCTTGAAACGTACACATTAATAACCGTCCCGTCTATAGACTTTTACTAATTTAGAGGTTTTTGTTAATTTAAATAATGTTATAGTCAGTGGAACGTTAGACAGTGAAATTATGTCCACTACGGTTTAAAATATCCAGATATTCAGTTCTTCACTCTTCACTCAGTAGCATGTAAATGTAAACAAGTAATTTTGGGGTTCGTAGTTAGTATGATTATATGGAAATGAAACACGGACACAATTTGGAATCACACCTTGTATTCACTTAACCGAACTTGACTAGCCCCGTTCACAACATAACCCTTACATAAGTCTCACACCTACGGCAACCCCCAGTGGACAATCCACGCTTTACAGTGGAGCATTGAAAGTCTGTGACATAAATATATTTTAGATGGGCTTAACAGCAAGGTTTTAGAGTGGTTAAGGTTAGAGTAAGGTTTATGGATGTAATAATATGAAGTAAAAATCACGTGTCTGCATCACGCTGCAATCTAGACACAGAAAACTAGGGTCCTGAAACTGCGGTCCAAAAACTGGGGTCCTAAAACTGCAGCCTCCGGTTGTGCAGGAATACCCTTCTCAATGGATTAGGCCATTGCATCCTTTTTTTCAAATATATATATATTTTTAAATAACTTACCTTTGTTCAGTTCACTACGGAAGCCGAGAACGGCCATGGATTTTATTTTATTTTATGGCTTATTAATTCGTTATATCGATATAACAAAGATCGTTTTAATAGATTTTTATTATTTTATGACTTATTATTTCGTTATATCGATATAACAAAGATCGTTTTATAGAGATAACGAATTAATTAATAATGTGCTCGTCTTGAATTCAAACTAATGCGCTGCAACAAACGGCTTCCGTACTGCCACTGGCTGTAGCTATAGCCTACCGCACTTCGGTGAAGTTAGACAGAAACTGGCAGATTGGCAGATTGGCGGTTTGCGGTTCAATAGATCATTAGCGAAACGTTTTCATTACACAATAAGCAGCTCTATCTAACCTTAGTAAGGTAGACAACAAGCTACAAAACGGTTTTCATCCGAAAGAATGTGGATTAATGAAGTGCAGCAATGTGAGCGTTCTGCCTTCAGCCGAACGTCTAGGCTCCGTCTACAAAGTGCAAAATCGAAAGTTGATACAAACATACATTTCATGGCTTCACTGTTATGGAGTCTATTGCTTCCAAAATCACTCCACACATCTAGGGCCTCCCTATCAACTTACTACAACTGCTTAATTTTGAAAAGATTGCTCTGTCTATTTATTGTTTATTTTAATTGGAATAACTTCAATAGCTTCACTGTTGTTGAGTCTATTGCTTCCAAATTTCCTCCACACAATAACAATAAATAGGCAGAGCAATCTTTTCAAATTTAGCAGTTGTAGTAAGTTGATGGGGAAGCCCTAGATGTGTTTAGTGATTTTGGAAGCAATAGACTCAACAACAGTGAATCTATTGAATTTATACAGCAAAAATAATAAATAATAAATAGGCAGAGCAATATTTTCAAAAATCAGCAGTTGTAGTAAGTTGATAGGGAGGCCCTAGATGTGTGTAGTGATTTTGGAAGCAATAGACTCAACAACAGTGAAGCTATTGAATTTATACAGCAATAATAGTAATAAATAGGCAGAGCAATCTTTAAAAAAATAGCAGTTGTAGTAAGTTGACTGTGAGGCCCTAGATGTGTGGAGTGATTTTGGAAGCGATAGACTCAATAACAGTGAAGCTATTGAAATGTATGTTTGTATCGACTTTCGATTTTGCACTTTGTAGACGGTGCCTAGACGTTCGGCTGAAGGCAGAACACTCACATTGCTGCACTTCATTTATCCACATTTCAAATGGTTCTTTCGGATGAAAACCGTGTTGTAGCTTGTTGTCTACCTTACTAATGTTGGATAGAGCTGCTTATTGTGTAATGAAAACCTTTCGCTTAGGATCTATTGAACTGAAAACCCGCAATCCGCCAATTTCTGTCTAACTTTACCGAAGTCCGGTAGGCTACAGCTACAGCCAGTGGCACTACGGAAGCCAAAACAAAATCCATGGCCGTTCTCGGCTTCCGTAGTTCACTAACTTCAGACGGATTTAAACACTTTGCAATCCATTGACCTTTGCGCTTTTATTTTGAAGGCTTTCCATTACCTATTATACAAAACACGTGACGTCATCCATCGTGCTGCCAAGCAGAGCACTGCTAGAACGAGTTGTTAACGTTTCTATTTGGTAGCTAGGGTTCTGTAGAAAACCCCTAACATTTGCTTTTCATTGATACGTCTCAACATTTACAGGTAGCTATATACGGAGTACTAAACATAATATCTAGTAAGATATAAAATAAACGGTTATATTGAGATAGTTACACAGTCCTAGCTCTCTAGCGGATACTCAGCTAACTCGTTTAAATAACTTGAAATAGTAATGTATTGTACCTGTGTTATTTTGCATGCTACAGCTAGCAAGTTGCTACTTAGTAGTTGAATCGTTATAATGTGTGTATGAAAATTACTTTTTCCGCACATTAAAATCTCACTAGGCTAGGTCTATGCCATGTGCATGCTAGCTAGGTGCATCACTCTGTATACTCATCCTTATCCACAGCTAGCAGGATGAAGCCGCCCTCTCGTACGCGAGAAAAACCGTCGCGCTACAGACCGACGACTGAGAAAACGGTCAGGACGCGAAAACCAAAGTTCGCGTGCACGGGATGGAGTTTGAATGAACAGCAGGTCCTGCTGCGATGCCTCAACAATCAAAGCAAGATAACCGCCGGGATCCATGGACCGATAGACGTGGATGCTCTGCACATACATCTTCCCAAGCACTCCAAGGAAGAAGTACGTTTTCCATCGTATTTAGTTACATTAGTTAAATTACGCAAGTTCAGTTTGAGGTCATTTTAATTGGTTGTGAGAAAGGTAGGATAATACGGTTGTGTACTGTTGTTTTTCATCCGACTATGCCTCCCAGATCAAGTCCCAGTTGGAGTTTCTGATGATGACAGTGTTGAGGTCCGTGGTGTTTCAGGTGAATAGGCAGAGGTCTGAGCAGAAGAAAGCCATGAAACCCATCCAGCTGTGGGCTGAGCTGGCTGAAAATATGGCTGGTTCTCTGGAGGAGCCTATCACCGCAGCCTTTGCTCAGGTCAGTTATATTACACCATATCATGTCTTTAAAGGCAGAAGCAATACTGTACAGTTCAAAACTCGAAAATTATGGCTCTGTTTCTGGGCAGCTTGTGTATATGCTCATGCAAACATAATGGAAATAAATACCAAGAAATAGTAAATATATATAATTCAATACTCCAACAACAGTAGCAAAATTTGGTATTCAAACTATGAAGTGCATGCTCAGCATCTGGCAAAATCATGTGGTACCAAACTAATAGTTCATCTAAAAATGTGAATGTAGGGCATGTTGCTGCTAAGAAACCATTAAGGCTGAAAGACCAGCAAAAGACCAAGAAGTAGGTTTTCGGTATAGTATTTTTTTATTTCACCTTTATTCAACCAGGTAAGCACATTGAGAACAGATTCTCATTTGAAACGGAGACCTGGCCAAGATGGCATTGAGGTGCAGAAGACAAAAGTTACACATACATCACAAGACCTGTAAGTTACAACACCAAAGTCTAGTATTGGGAGGATGGTCATTTTCACAAGGGCAATTTTGTCTGGAAGAGTGAAGGAGGTTTTGTTGTGGAATTGGAAGCCAATCCTGGATTTAACTATGGAATGGAGAGTGAAGAGTCTAACCAGACCCCTAGGTATTTGTAATTGTCTACATATTACAATACAGACCTGTCAACTGTGGTGATGCTTGTTGGGCAGGCAGGTGCAGAGTGTGATTGGTTGAAGAGCATACATTTAGATTTACGAGAATTTAAAATAATTGGAGGCTGCGGAAGTGTTGTATATTTTCTAAGCTTTCTTGAAGGTTTTTTAACACAGAGTCCAACGTCGGGCCGGATGTGTAAAGAATGGTGTCATCTGCATAGATGTAGATCATAGTCACCTGCAGCAAAAGCAACATCATTGATATACAGAGAATAGAGTCAGACAAATAATTGAACCCTGAGTCACCCCCATAGAGACAGCCAGATGTCTGGAAAGCAGGCCCTCCGACTTCACACACTGAAATCTGTCTGAGAAATAATTTGTGAACCAGGCAAGGCAGTCCTTTGAAAAACCCAGGCTCTTCAGCTTTCTAATGAGGATATTGTAACTGACAGTTGAAGGCCTTGGCCAGGTCAATGAAGACTGCTGCACAGTAGTGTCATTGGTCAATACCAGTTATGAAATCGTTTAAGACTTTTTGAGTGTGACTTAGGTGCACCCACAACCGGCTCAGAAAACAGATTGCCTGTCATTGTAGGGGTGTTTAATGATACCCTGTGCTATTTCTCATAACGATACCTTAACGATACCTAAACCAATAACTGCTTTAAAAATGTCCTTGTTTTTTAGTTCATAGTGCTTTTGTTGTGGATTATCATCTATGTACACAGACACATTTGGTAATTTCGTTCAGGTACAGAGACATTTTAGGTAGAGGTCGACCGATTATGATTTTTCAAGGGCGATACCGATTAACGATTATTGGAAGACCAAAAAAGCTAATTCCGATTAATCAACCTATTATTGTGATCTTTTTTTGGGGGGGAAATAGTGACATTACAACAATACTGAAAGAACAATGATCTTTTAATATAACTTCTTAATATAATACACAAAATAGTTTCAAATCTCAAATAAATATATCAAATTGATTAAATTTGTTCAAACAGAATGCCAAACAAATGGCAAAATACATATTAGCCATAGTACGATTTGTATTTGGTACAACTTTGCCTATTAAATCTGTTTTTTTCAAAACAAACCCTTGAATTTTGCCTCAAAAAAACAGTCTGTGCATTTTGATATTGTCCTTTTATTAATCAATCAGATTTGGTGCTGCACAACAGGAGTACAGATATCCAACGTAATCTCCAATAAATATATCTGGTTTCAAATTCAATACACAAATATGGCAATGAATATAAATATAACAAAAGCAGTAACTGAGAAACATGGGATTCAGTCTTTAACTACAGAATTATTTTCTTTCGCGTGGAGTCGGAATGTAGCCTGATGTTCTTTTCTTTTTGCCACCGTCTGACTCAACATCAGACATACCTTGTATTTGTAAACACAGAAGTGTTTATTGTGTGGGATACCTTTAAATGTTCGTTTAGAGGCCATGCAATTCAGTACTCCTCCTGGAAAAATAGGCAATTTATTTTAAAGGAGTCCATACTATCCAAAGAAATTGCAGACATAATAGCTCAGATTGACAACAGTAACAACTCTAACGTGGAGTTTCAGAATAAGTTGGAGGACAAACAAAAGGAAATGGAGGAACTCATACAAGAAAGATCAAACATAATTTATTATAAAAATAAAGCAAGTTGGATGGAATATGGAGAAA
>JACXGM010018135.1:0-11004 GCA_016801145.1 Umbra pygmaea | reverse complement strand
AGAGATGGTGTGCGTGTCTGCAGGTAGGGGGGCTGTGATGGGGGGACAGGGGTGGTCTGTTGGGGGGGGCTGAAGTAAGGCCCAGGGGGTGATCTCTGCTGGTGC
Organism: Umbra pygmaea; assembly: GCA_016801145.1. Lineage (NCBI taxonomy): Eukaryota > Metazoa > Chordata > Actinopteri > Esociformes > Umbridae > Umbra > Umbra pygmaea. The sequence goes on along the minus strand of JACXGM010018135.1, from coordinate 10,899 downwards.
TGCTGGGTGTATGATCCCACACTCTGCTGGCCGTATTGAGCGGGGACCTGCTAGAATACAACCAATCAAACAACAGTTAGAGCAGCTAGCACCTCCCCACTACTGAAACAACCAATCAGGCAAAGGTTAGAGCAGAAAGTATATAATAATACAAGTCCCCTTACATTTACACATACTTTGACAATAATAACATAAAAACAAAAATGTCTTCAGAGTGCATCCAACTCAGCACAAGAAACTCCCAGCGAGACACATTGTAAATTATTGTAGTTTTCAGTAGACAAGGCTACTAAATAAAATGTTTGTTGTTGTTGTTTTATATGTGTGTCTCTGTGTTCACAGAAACGTGTCCATGGATGTGAACAACCAGTTGCACTAAAGTGGGCCGTCATCACAGGGCTAACTCAGTGTTGTCCCATTGTTGATCCCACCATGCTGGCTTTTATGAAGGCATGAGGAAAGATTCAGTCCTCCCCTGTCCTCCATGTTGTCAGGGGAGTAAGGGAACTGCTGTTGTCTTTGGAGAGCAAGAGTAGTTCCCCAAGCCATGCGATCTGCGTGCCATCGAACTCTTCTTTCCAAATTCCCTCCCCCTGTTCCCCATGGTTAAACTTACCTAAACTGTTCCAAAGAGCAACCGGCTCAGCACAGACACCGCTTCTGACACTTTTCTTGTCATGTTTTCCTTTAATCGTATTCAGTCCCGACCAAAACCTTGGCCGCAAGCTTGTTAACCACCATTAAAATGTGTCATGAGAAGCCATTCGAGCCATGCCAAACACAGAGTTGTGCACTGAAAAGTGTTCTCACAGATACACAAACAAACACACCCACACTGATGCACGCCGACTCCAAAATGTCAATTTTAAACATCCTTTGTGACGTTACAGTAAGCAACCTATACAAATAAAAGTGATTTTATTTGTAAGAAGATAATAGTACAATAATATTACTGTGAGCTCCCACAAAATGCAGTATTAAGAGTGGGCGTCGGTGTGTACGCGTGTGTCAGACATAAAATGGGAGCATTCATAGTTAAAGGTTTAAATGAATTTGGTAGAGGAGATCCACCCAAAACCTTCTTCTAAAGACAGTCCACATGAACCACTGTTGTAAAGCAAGCGGGACCTTGGACAGGCTATATGTGAGGTCAACTACATCTGAGGGGGTCAAACCTGGGAGTCTTTTCAGTCTTTTGTGTATCAGTAGAAAACATGCAGAGAGTTCGCACCTGGTAACCGACATTCTTTAGTTCTGCATATATATGTACGACATAGTCTGTGTGCGAGAGTTTGTGTGTGCGCCTATGTGTGAGTGCTGTAATAAATGCAGTGGTGCTGTTGGCATAAGCAGGGCCAAGCTATTAACCCCAGTGCCAAACAGTCTGATCTCACTGCGTCTGCATGGCCTAATGAGACAACTCTCGTTCAGGCTGCATCCAATTTATAGATACGCACACAGCTATTTACCCTGAAAGCTATTCACACACTTCATAAAAGCCAATGAGAGACTCATGTGCGGTGTGCTGATGTTACGGAACGCTCCACTCTTGTCACTGCCAGGTGGAAAAAAACAGGACAGGTAGCGAGGATTATCCTCCTTGGTGATTTAGCCATGAAAACAACCGTGGACTGCCTGTGTTCTTTCTTTCAAGGGTTCTCTCCCTCTCCTTCTTTCTCTCCCCCTCTCTCACTCCCTCCCCAGGACAGATGAGAAAGGACGGTGTGGGCCCAGACAGAACAAACCTCAAAAAGCAGCAACATGTTTCACCAGAGAAATGATCAACCTTCAAAGAGTAAGTATATGATCACTCTGCTTTTAAGTGAGCCTAAATGTTATGCTATTATGCTATTATTAGAAGGCCTAAATCCTATGGTTTTCTTCACCATAAAAAAGTCAGATTAAAGTTTTTCTGGATAATATGAATACTGTAGGTGAAAGGTTATCGGGATAATATGAACAGTCTCAAATCACACAGTGGCTTAACGATGATGGTTACATTAATATACAGGTTTATATTTATTTCTTTATTTTTTGGTGATTTTTCCCATTTTTCTCTCCCCTCCCAATTGGTCTTGTCCGATTCCCACGGACAGATTCAGGAAGGTGAGGGGAACTCATGTGGTTCATCCAACTACATTTCGCAGAGCTGGCCAATTCCTGTCACACTGCTCATCCAACACGGATCCTTTAGTCAGATCATGTGCGGAATGTTAACCCTCACCAACTATACTTTCACAATTTAACTTAAAGGCGCCGATCTGCACACTAGGAGTTGCTGGAGGGCAACGTGGCAAGGTAAATAATCTGATCTATCCCAAATCCCGTGCAGTGCAATACCAATTTGGGCAGCTGGGCTGGGGGTCCGGGCAAAGTCTGAGAAGCCATAGTCAGGCTCGAACCACTGGCTATCATGACATAGATGGTCCTGCAATGCAGCTACTTTGCACACTACGCCAGCTGGACCCACTCAGTGCAGATTTATATTGCCTCAGACTGGAGAAAGAGGAAAGCAAACACACTCACACTTATGAAAACATTGATTTGTGGTTTTCAAAAGCCAAACATTTTCAAATGAAGTAGAATTTGTTGTCTGTTACAGACTACAAGCCACACATGAACAGCTGTGTATCAGCTCTAATATTTCCTGAGCCCTGCAGACTGTAACAGTCAATAACACACAACACAGCCATATGCCATGAAGTTAAAAAATACTGATCCTAAAACCCAACAGCACATGAAAGACAGGTGTTCATAGAAATGGACAGCCTTAATGTTTTGTGAAGCAAATAATTCACCATAAAATGTAATACTGATATCATAAACTCCAAGGCTTGAGTTCCAAGCAGGAAAATGACAGACCAATAAAAAAGGAACAATGCTACAGATGAATCCCAATGACCCATCAAAAACATATGAAACCAGAAGTCATGACAAAGGCAGAAAATAATACCCTGTTACGCTGTTGTAATAACCCTGGCTGAGCCCTGTTACAGGCGACATTGCCACGACAACCCGTTTAGAACACTACAGCAGATGGGGAGATCGAAAGCCATGCTTGTAATTCAATTGGGCCAATAACTACAGACAAATCTTCGTAATTCTGTAGCTGTGGTGATATGGCTGGCTGGCGACCGGGCCATTGCCAGAGCACAGGTTGCCCATTTGAGTGACATATGGATCCAGCCAACCAAAGCGGTTTTGGAGCTGTAAGCAGGCCGAACAGACATGACAGGCATACAGAGGACTGTATTAGCATTAGCACAGTAGCGCAGCTAATGCCCTCTCCACGGATCACAGACCTACAAGAGCATCAGAAGAAGAAAGGCGGGGAGATGGAAAGAGGCTAAGAGATAGGCAGGAACAAGCCCTGGATTCCAAAAGTGTACTTGCCCAAGTCTGATGAAAAATGTTGTTGTGCTGACTGACACTTATCGTTACACGTGTATGTGACTACAATTTGTGGTGAATTGTATGTGATAGCAACCCTGAAACAAAGTTGTTCAGGTGTCCCCTCGAGCAAAACGAATGTCCGAGGTGGCTGCTTATGTAAATTGCAACAGGACTTAAATGTCAAGCTAAGACTGCATCCGGATTCAACGGGGATTCCTCAGAGGGGATTTGGGGAGTTCGATGACTTTGTGTTTGGAGTTCAGCCAAGAAAAGGTTGAGGGCACGGTTGAGACAGGGCAAAGGGATAGGATTAATTATTTGAGAATGCAGCTGAGCCAAAGAGACGAACTGATGACTCTGCTCCTACAGTTGTGGACATTTGTGATGACGTCAAAGTAAGATGTGTTGTAATGTGATGTCCAACTATTCATTAAGACTGTGCTTGAACAAGGCACCCTTAGTGAACTTGAGAGAGTTGAAGTAGGATGTGTACCTCCTCACAAGAACATCCAATGACATTCTGGTTCTATTCACACTGCTTGACCAATCAGGAACTCTAAATCAATATATATATATATATATATATATATATTATACTATATAAAGTCAGTAAAACGTGACGATGCGGCAGGCATATTCAGCTACTAACCCTCTCTCTATAAGAGAAAATCCTGCTGGCTGCATTTGAACCCTTGTCTTGCATTATGGGTACCCGCTGAGCAAAATATTTTGAAAGACTTAGTCTTTTCAACGTCTTTTCAACGTCTTTTCAACCAAAAAGATGTATTTTCAACGTGTTTTCAACCTCAATTGCTTACAGGGTAGAATGTACCCACGTTTTCGGGCTCTGGTCCAGACTAACTCTTCTTAGAAACCAGAGAGAGAAGAGGGGATTCTAAACAAATGAAAGGAAAACAGATAATAACTTTACTTTTTACTTTACAAACGATATCAATGTAGTAGTGTTTGATCATCCTAAAACCGAATTGCTGCAACATTCAACAACCTCCCAGACGTTGTCTCATTACAGGTGATCAAATAACAAAGAACATTGGCTTACCCAAATTAAAATACATTTTCATTAAACACAACTCTTTAAATTAGCATTGCGTTAGCTTAGATAACGGATTGTGATTTACAGGATGATCATCACAGCAAATGAGACAACACAAAAAAAGATTGATTAGAAATACAACTATAAGCTACACGATCTACTTCTATGCTAATATTACCCATGTCACCGCATAATGACGATACACACGCGCACACACATACACATTAGTAGGCCTGTGTGAGAGCAAAGCATTATGGGATAGCAGAGTTCGGTCACAACAGGATGAAGTGCCCTTAAGATATTAAGTGCCCTTTAGATTATAGATAGTATATCTACAGACCGTTTTACATTTCCTCCTGAATGGAAAAGATGAGTAACATTGAGCAATACTAACATGGTTGCTGCTATCAAAGACTGTCGCTATCAACTCAGAGAAAACACCATTGGCTTTCACTTTCTTGCTCCGTTTAAACGCCAGACTGACCTAACCTCATAGTCAAAGCTGTTAACAAAGGTTATCGGGCTGCTTCTAGATTAAAGCCCCATCATCCAGCGACACCACTTCAGCTAAGGACTTGATAGCGTCAGGTGTTTCACTGTGTCAGCACTATAGGTTGGTGAAGGGTAGAAAGCTGCATTATTCCCTTTTAATTTCCTCCGTATAAGGGCGTACTGGGGGAAGGAGTGAGGCCGAAAATGAGATGCGGCCAGGCCGCGGAGGCGATCAACAAGCTCATGATTAAACATAGGACAGGGAGATTACATCTTCTACAGCGGTTCCCCAGGTGTCTGACCTCCAACTGCCTCTTCTGATCTCCATACCTCCTCTCCTTGCTTCTCGTCTCTCCCTCTCCTCTCTCCCTCCCTCTCTCCTCCACATGTCCTCCACTCGACACATCCAGAATGAGCTACCCTTGGAGACGCTTCGCAGAAGGGTGGGCGGGTGCGGGGTGGAGGTGCAACATTCAGTCTGCAACCCTCACCAGCCCGAATACCATGAACTTTATTCGGTATATTAACTGGCCAGTAAAAACATTCTGCAGGCAATAACGTGAGAGCCGTTCTCCCTGCCAATAACTGATGCAAACAGTTTATAAACGATTTGCAATGCAAGAATGAAATTGACCCGTGGCACTATCAAATGTCTGATTTAATTCCAATCAATGTTTAAAAGAAACAGCAGTGCAGATAGAAACCCATATTGACCTAATGCCACTATCAACAATAGTGTTGTGACTCTGACACTTGCTGAATGAATGGTAACAACACACTATTTAATTGATTGGCTGAATAGGACAGTGGGGTGGTTGTATTGTTTTCTTCTCCTTTAACTTTGGTTCCTATTTTCCTCCACTCAGATGCTCAGATGTGTGTGTGTGTGGTTTTATGTGCACACAGAGTCATGCACGTGTGTTAATGCCATTGTGAAGGACCTGCTCTGCGATATTCTACCACGCTTCAATCGATGGATAAAAACCCAGGCAGGCATGCAGGCAGTGTGCTGTATTGTTGGTCTTCATTGCTAAGTGGCCACGGTGCGAGCTGTGCTGTTACAGCAGCTGTAATGGAGAACTCTGAGAAGAGAGAGGTTAACACTGCTCAGTAACGGGTAAGCGTGCACGCCAAGCTGCGCCAGTGCCACACATTCAGATGCTCTCGCCACTAAACTCCCGACCCCAATCTGAGGCCAAGAAAAAGACGGAGAAAAAAAATCACATAGAGACGAGGAGAAAGGACAGAATCTGATTTATGTACCGAAAATGGTCTCAGTCCCCTGACACAGGCTGAATATCCTCTAGTCTTCAGGGAGTAGGAATTTGGAGAAAGATAAACTACACTAGCCTGACTACCGGCTCAATATTTTAACCCCCCCACACAATTCATGACCTTTTGCCCCCACAATATAACTCTCATTTATAGAGTATATCTGCCACCTGGAGAGAACACAGTTCACAGAAAGCTACCTTCAATTTCATTTCCATGTAACACGAGAGCGTCAATCGACTCGTAAAGAAGGACAACAGCTGATGCTAACATGTTATCTCGTTCCATTTTATTTTGATCTTCTTCTGTTGTGAATAGTATTGTGTCATCCTTACACAGCGTAGTGGCAAGTTATAACTTGTTTCAATTAGCCTACTCTTGAACACCCTGAAGGCAAACCACAAATTGCTAGTCAAACACTGCACCTTATTATTAGTGGTTGACATTAGGACAGCAGATTATACAGCAGATTGCCATATAACACATTCCATACTGCTAGATTAGCAGCAGTAGACTTTGACATATAAAGCGCGGTAAATGGTGTTGGCAGTGACATTGTGACCTGTCGGGTTCTATCAGGCACTTCAGGAGAGTCACGGTGGAAATGGATTCTCAATGTTTACTTCAGTGACTGTGCCCAGTGCAGATCATAGAATATCACGTTAAATGAAAATCATGTACAAGCAGGAGAATCACTTACTTTAGAATGTTAGTCAATGTGTTTAATGCTTATTAAGATTTAATTAAAAAAATTTAACCAGGAAGAGACTCATTGAAATCAAAAATGTATTCTTCAAAACACGCAGCAGTACAACCATACATACAAACACAAAATACACAAAAACACTAAAAACACAAAGCAACCGAAACTCCAAATTCGTCAAAGGCAACCACGATCCTAAACACATCAGGCAAAACATCTACAACCTGATGTGGCTGCCTCCAAAACAATCAACATCCTGTTAAAGTGACCAATGGGACCAGCTCATTAAGTTTCACAAATTTCTGTAACTTGTTCCGTTTAGAGGGACCAGCAAACTTAAACGCCCTTTTTCACAGTTTCGTTCTAACCTTTGGAACCGACAGAAGGAACAGATCCTGGGAACGAAGACTGAAGTCCTGATACTATTTACACTTATATACGTCAGAAGATAGGATGGAAGTAGAACTAAAATAGCCTTATATATGAAGTTATGCCAGTGTTGAAGTGGTGAGTAAGGGATTTAAAACCAGTGATGAACCTCAGCTCTCCATGCTATACAGTGTCTAGTACATGTAAACACTGAGACGAAGCATGCATGTATAAAATATCACAATAGTCAAGTACAGACATAAAAGTAGCAGCAACCAGCCTCTTTCTAGATTTGAACGAAAGGCAGGATTTGATTCTGAAATAAAAACCTAGTTAAAGTTTAAATATTTTTCCTAGCTGCTGAATATGATGTGTAAAAGACAGAGATACATCTATTAAAATACCAAGATATCTGTACTTAGAAACACATTCAATCTTCTTACCCTGGGAAGTGGTTTGATTTGGATTTCGAATTTGAGAAAAGCATGACTTTTTTTCAGCATTTAAAACATGTTTTAAATCATCAAGAGTCTGTTGAAGCGTGTTAAAAGCCAGTTGTAACTGGGAGAGAGCCAAGCCTAGGATGGGTGCGGAGCAAAACAGTACACTGTCATCAGCATAAAAATGAAATTTTACATTAGACACGTTATAATCAATGTTATTTGACTGACCCCTGAGGCATGCCTTTTTGTTATTCTGAGATAGCGAGAAGTGGCGCCCTCCACCTGCACACACTGAGTTTTGTCTGTAAGGTAATTAACAAACCAGCTGACAGTTTGTTCATAAAGTCCAGGCCTAAAGAGTCTATGCCTAAGCAATATGTGGTCCCCTGTATCAAATGCCTTAGAAAAGTCAATAAAAAGGGCTGCACAAGGCTGCTTGTTGTCCATGGATTTAATAAAGTCATGAACCACTGCGGTATGGGTTAGTTATACCTGCCCAATAGAAATATATTTAACTAAACCTACCTGAATTAGTGTTGGACTGTCTAATAAAAGTGTTCATCACTGAGCGAGGTTCTGTAGAACAACAGTTTTTGTTGTCACAACTTTACGCAATCTTTTCCCCACTACAACTAAAATATATACAGTTAAATACAGCAAATGTACTAAAATAAATACCGTTGAATACAGCAAATGTACTAAAATAAATGCCGTAAATACAGCAAATGTACTAAAATAAATAGGCATTCTGTCATAGCCAACATACAAAAAGTTGAGTGTTGTTTGTGGGATAAATCAAATCCATCAGAGTCATTGGCTATTATGATACACAAAGACGATGTTAACACATTTACTGAACATATAAACCAGCAGTAACTGTGTAAGTTACCAAGGACATAAAGTATGTGGAATCTCTGGAAAAGGTTTACCAATAGGGGAAAAGCTGACATGTTCAAGCACTTTCCACAAGTGACTATAAACATACAAACTGGACAAGACAGGCATAGTGTAGCTCAACACAGATCATGAATTGGCTGGGTGGGGGACGACGTACAGTAAGTGAATGTTTTAATCAGTAATGGTTGCATGGTGTCTTACTCCTGATGGCTAAACGGCTGGAGCCTATAGAACAGTAGACTATTATAAGTAACCAATGAGATTAGGTCATTAGAGTCAATGACATGCGTAGGGTTACCACTAGTTAATGGATCGACCTGTTCTTTAACAACGGTAGGAGCCGTACTTAATCAGCCTCCCTACATCTCCTGGCCAATGCGTCGTTCGACCATTCTTCTTTTCCTTCCCGCCCACTTCCCTCTCTCTCTTTCCATCATCTGCCCTTCCCCCCAACCTCCTATGGTTTTAATTGTGATTTGGACATTTTGCCCTACATCCATACAGTAGTGAGTGTATACAGTACGTGCTTTTCCATACTAGGCCCCTGTGGGATTCAAACCAACATCCCTGACGTTGCAAGTGCCATGCTACAGAGGAACGTGTATATGTAGCCCCAGTCCCTCTCAGACTTCAGTGAAATGGAGGTGTCCCTCTCAGACTTCAGTAAAATGGAGATGTCCCTCTCAGACTTCAGTAAAATGGAGGTGTCCCTCTCAGCCTTCAGTGTAATGGAAGTGTCCCTCTCAGCCTTCAGTGTAATGGAGGTGTCCCTCTCAGACTTCAGTGTAATGGAGGTGTCCCTCTCAGACTTCAGTGTAATGGAGGTGTCCCTCTCAGACTTCAGTAAAATGGAGGTGTCCCTCTCAGCCTTCAGTGTAATGGAGGTGTCCCTCTCAGCCTTCAGTGTAATGGAGGTGTCCCTCTCAGACTTCAGTGTAATGGAGGTGTCCCTCTCAGACTTCAGTGTAATGGAGGTGTCCCTCTCAGACTTCAGTGTAATGGAGGTGTCCCTCTCAGCCTTCAGTGTAATGGAGGTGTCCCTCTCAGACTTCAGTGTAATGGAGGTGTCCCTCTCAGCCTTCAGTGTAATGGAGGTGTCCCTCTCAGACTTCAGTGTAATGGAGGTGTCCCTCTCAGACTTCAGTGTAATGGAGGTGTCCCTCTCAGCCATCAGTCATGCTGACCAGCGTTCAGTGCATTAACCTCCCAGACAGCCGCAAGGCTGCTAAGTGATTCTACCGGCTCCGAGCGTTCTTCGCCAGGACGGAAACACGCCTCAATCAATGCCATAAATTACATGGCTAATTCCCTGTAGTCGATAGCCGTGGCAGCGAGGTGAGGGAGACCATCTTTGTGAGTGGGGATGCAACTTTTTATGGTGCGAACAGGATCGAGGGAAACTGGTAACGTCATACTTACAAGGTTAAATGTATGAGCAAGACAGGAAAATGCTTCGGTCAACCTTTGTTTGAATAAGAGGGCCTGAAATTAGAGGGGGCGAGAACATCCATGCAGGAAGGACAAAGGTCTTCACCAGTAGAAGAATGTAACTCCAGTTTAATGTCTGGATTCTATTGACTTGGCCGAGGTGAGTCAGTGTTAAAGAACATCCAGCAGCCAGCGGTAAAGGTTCCTCTATGGCTTGTTGACAAAATGTCCCTCTTTCATTTCACAGGCAATCTCTTTCTCTCTGCGCTCTCTCTTCAGACACATCAAACGCTAATGTTTCCTTCAAATTTACTTCTCTTTCTCCCTGCCAACTTTGACATCACAGGAAATTACAGTGGAATTGGCAGCCTTTTTACTTTCAAGTTCATTCCACTTCCAAACAAATACCTGTCTCTTCCTGTCACAGTGAGATCCTTCTGCCTGGATCTTTGGTCTGTTTGTTCTGCCTCCTGCAGTCCAATGCTGACTCTGTCATGTCACACACACACGTTCACTATTTGAAAGGAAGTCCGCATTTACTTAAAGGCAGAGGCTTTTCTTTCAGAGATAAAACATAGTTCGGTACCTGTGTTTGCCTCCTGCGGGCCTCCAGTGACTGTCTGAAGGAGGCGGCATAGAAGACAGAACACCTTAATTGATGTCATATTGCTTCCTGCCAGTGGGAGCCTATTCAACAAAGCTGGAGTTGGACAGACATTGCCAGGCTCAGTGGCAATGTCACTTGTTTAGTGTGTGTGTGTGTGTGTGTGTGTGTGTGTGTGTGTGTGTGTGTGTGTGTGTGTGTGTGTGTGTGTGTGTGTGTGTGTGTGTGTGTGTGTGTGTGTGTG
>JACXGM010018134.1:0-19261 GCA_016801145.1 Umbra pygmaea | reverse complement strand
ACCAATAATTCCATTTTTCTACCTCTGCCTAGGATCACCTGTTTCTCACCTGGATACCTGGAACCCCCATTCCCACCTCCTGCACCTGAGCACTGGACCCTCCGCCATCACCACTTGCCCCTTCATCGACCCGGATACACATTCCTCAGCAACATTTCCCTACCTTCACTTCCTTCAATAAATCACTTAATTAGTACTTGCGTTGTCTGGTCTGCTTTTGGGTCTTCTCCTCAGAACCCTGACATGCTTCTGTGTTTTATATTCAGAATACAGTTAAAATGCTTATTTGTGCTTGCTAGTCGTTAATTTGTAGCTCATTCTAGCTACTACTGTTTCATTCTGTAGGCAAGATATTCTGTACATCTCCATGTTTACCTGGTTAGCCTGTTGCTGTATTGATCAGTAATGATCTGATTATAATCACTCTGTACTGCTGTGCTTTTAACCACATGGGGCGGCAGGGGCTCAGTGGGTCAAGTAAGTTGTCTAGCAACCGGAGAGTTGGTGTTCAATCCCCGGGTCCTTGTGACCAAGTGTTGAGGTGTCCATGAGCAAAACACCTAACCCCAGATCCTGCCGACGAGCTGGCTGGCGCCTTGCATGGCTGACAGTGCCGTCGGTGTATGAATGGGTGAATGTGAGGCAGTGTAAAGCACTTTGGTGGCCATTGGTCAGAAAAAAGCACTATATAAATGCAGTCCATTAACTATTTTAACATTTACATACAAATAGATAAACAGTCTAAACCATAAACCTGGACTTTATCTCCTGTTTCTCACCTGTCTCACACAATGATGTCTAATGCCACACATATTTTACACTGACTTTTGTGTTTATGGTGTGTTTATGGTCAAGTAGGCTCAAGTATGGTCACATCGTATGGACACGACACCTTTGTCTATATATTTTTTGTGGGGGGGGGCTACAGAAACCTTTCAGCCCCGGGGCCTAATGGCAGGTTAAGGCAGGGCTGCCTGCAACTTCTTCTTTAGGAGGCTCCTCTGTCCTCCACAGGTTACCTGAGCTATTAGCTCGTCTGAATTTTTTTTACTCAACGTTGTCCTGAGGGCAGAAATGTTTGTGATTAGTTCGATCTGAGATTGGTTCGACCGGCAGATTGGGCGGTTTTGCATTATTTTTTGCGGTCAAAAATGGCTTTGGGCGGGTGGATATAAATTGGGCTGGTTTCGGATCAGTTCGGCGGGTTTTTGTAGCCGAAACACCGGCACTTCAGATCCTTCTTCCTGCGATCCTCTGTTTAGCAGGCAGCAGTCTCACTCAATCAGTCACACACACCCACTCAGCTCACCGACGCTACGACACCTGCGGTTTGTGTATGAAAATATATATTTTTTGTGTAGAGATTCTGCTTCTGCAAAGAGCGCACTTACACCCCTGTTCTAAATATGTTCAACATGATTTTCATGAAAACTCTAGGTTTAACTGCCTGTCTCGGGGAATAGCTAACTCTTTGGTATTCATTCTAAATCACAGGTGTCAAACTAAAGTTTGCCTTAAGCCTATATTGGTGTATGAAAATATTTTGTGTGTGTATAAAGTTTCCATGCATTAACGCACTGCTTCTGCAAAGAGCGCACTGACACCACTGTTGTAATTAACTGCCTATATAGCCTGTGTTCAACGCGACTTTCACTCTCCCAAATGTCCTGAAAGTCTCCCGCATTGTAATCGCGGTTTTCTAACGACTGCAGATTATATACAATATGCTAGACATCGATTTTCTTCATCAAACAAAAAAACAATGTCCGGGATATTGTATATCATATGTGAGCGTCTTAAAATGCGATAGACTCCCGGGACATCCGGGAGACTTGGTATCTGTATTCATGATGTTTCATATTGCTACTTGCAATATTTTAAATGTTAAAGTGGGTTATTTTGCATATCCATGTCCACTCAATGTTTTTATGTTACTGAATGGTTTGATTACAAGCGACTTTTATTGACAAAAAAACAGACGCATTATTTTCCATAAGCTTGTTTAATATGAGAATAGTCTGACTGAGGTCAGTGTAGCCCAATTTTGCGTTCATTTGATTGAATATTGTTTCTGAAATCATACAGGCTAAGTAAAAAAAATTGTCATTTTAAAGCTTGTTAATGAATGTGTTTATATGAGAAACAAGCGGGAAAAAATTGGGCGGTTTTTTGTGCATTCTCGCATTTTGTGCATTTTTTGTGCATCCTCTTTGACGAGGTTTTGGGGTGGAAAACCTGGCTGGCATCTGGCAACACTGAGAGGCGGGAGCACCATTTTCAATCTCAACAGCGTGCCACAAATTCCGTTCTGCGCGCAGCCAATAGGAACTGGTAAGTTTGTAAAAACAAACGTAATTTTCTAGAAAATTGAGCCTTTATGTGCATCTTTGTGTGATTAGATTTTCTGCCCTCACTCAAATCAAAGTGTAATAGTGCAGCTTGTAGCTTAAAGGAGGCTAGCATACTGTTTCAGAAGCAAGCTGGCGTTCTAGCTTACTTTAAAATGTTGCAGTGCCTGTTGCTAGCTAAGCTAGCTAGTCAAGATAACCAAGTGAGCTTCAACGCTTGTTAATGTACATTTCTAGAAAGCTTATTCAAGCACATTGCATTAATATTTATTGTACTCATATTCAGAGACCAATGACTAATTAGGGAATTGTAATCTAATTTATATATTTGTTTTTTCTCCATGGCTATTTAGTTTAATCTGGTCCCAGGGCAGAGACCATTGTTTCCCACAATTTTGTCTGAGGGCAGGTGAATCTCCCCTGGTCTCAGGGCAGAAGTCATATTTCTCTGTTCTCAGGGCAACGTAGTTGGACAAAAGGGTGTCAACTGTCTCCTCTGGTCTCAGGGCAGAAGTTGTCTGAGGGCAGGTGAATCTCTACTGGTCTCAGGGCAGAAGTCGTATTTCTCTGTTCTCAGGGCAACGTAGTTGGACAAAAGGGAGTCAATATTTACGATTCACAATCGGGGTGGCTCCGACGTTCTTCCGAGCAGGTTCTGTCACTCTTAACACACCTCACACCAAGGGAAAATCTGAAGAAATAATCTGTAGAACCATCAAGATAATCAGGACATACCTAGGATTGTCGGAAGGGGGAAAACCGGGCCAAAATCAACCTGATTAATTATCTTGTGGTGTGTACCCAGCATTAGTCCCTTCTGGTCCCAGTGCTACATTATTTCCCAGATATAGTCGGAGGGCTGGTTTATGTCTCCTGGTCTCAAGGCAGAAAAATATTTCTAGATTTCCCCCAGGTCTCTTAGGTCTGCCCTGGTCCCAGGCTGCCTTGCCCCGGCTTAAAATTAGTTTGAGGGCAGTGTCATTTCTACCATTTAAATTTTGCCTCAGGTATGTGAGTATCATAGTCATAGGTAGGGGTAGTGGAATAAACTCTGACACACTAGCGGGTTCAGATGGAAATGTATTACACCCTTTATCAATGAGCATGCTCAACATACGGGGATCAGACTGCTAGGAACTGTGAACACTGAGACTCAGTAGTAGAGGAGACACAAGGCTGGCTAGGTTATACAATAGCCTGACTAGGCAAAGTACTTCCACTAAGCACAGAGAACCCACACCCTACCCCGAAGGGGCAGTGGAATAAGTCGGGTTCAGATAGAAAGCATAAACCTTTTATCAATGAGCGTGCTCATTATGTCAGGGTAGAGGATGCGAAAACAACCCATTTAATAGAGGAATCTCTCTATTATGTTTCGCTTTTTGCTTCCTCGATAGCGTTACTCACAAGTGACTCTTGCTCAATGTGGGCGTTCAGCAAAAGGAGTTCCTGCGGCTCCTTCAGTGCGGTCGCCGATAGCCATAGGTGATGGTGAGACACTTATGTGCATGTGGGACAGGTAGCAACAGCGTGGCCCATCTGTAAGATGGCGGCTGAAGCCTTCCCGACCCCCCGGATCTCAACTGGAGTGAGCGAAGTTCTATCCAGAGTGAGAGATGCCAGGGCCGAGCATGCTGGATAGGGAGCAACGCGGGCCCCGCGTATACGACTCCCAGACACTCTACGCAGAACCGGGGATGCCTCATCCTCGGCGAAGCGGTGTCAAAGGCACGCTCTGTCGAATACGCCGACTTGGAAGACATACTAATCGATGGAGTGTAGATCCGGGATACACAAACTAACGTCGTCGTTAAAGATGCAGCTTCAAACCGGATACGGCTGAAGAAAAAGGGAGGATGTTATGGCGGGACGGGATCCCTTATATAGCTGGCGCTGTCACTGGTAGGAAGTGACGTATATGCAAACTTTTTCAGATGCAACCTGCTGCGCAGGAGGGATAAACCACTAGGAGCTAGAGCTCCCCCTATGGGGCGGAGCTCCACAATATAGAACCAGACGTAACGCTAGCAAATTTAAATTTGCTCTGCAGTTATGTCTGGCCCTGAGAAATGACTTTCTTGGGAGGTACCAACAAACGTAGCTAATCGAAAAATGTTTCTGTATACAAGTGAGGAACGCGATTGGCTTGGTATGTTTTCAAAATCCGGAAATGATTGTGCGGGGCCAGACAAAATTAAATAAAGTAGGTGGGCAGGTAAACCAGGCTATGAGAGAACTACACAGAAGGAATTTCTTACCAAAAATATGTTTCTCTACAGACAATTACTGACAGAAGGAATTTTAGTTACCAAAAATGTGTTTCTCTACAGACAATTACAGATTTCCCAAATTATGATTTAAGACCTATTTTTCCACAAATGTAGGTAAATTTAACTCTAGGGACAGGTGGGTATCTTATACCTAAGCCCTTGCAAAAGCTCATAACAGCCTCTTACATGACTCAACATGCTAACATTGCACAAAATTCCTACTTGCAGCACCTTCGCTGTGGAATAATTCTTTAAAAGTCCCCAGCTTCCACCTAGATATATTGGGCCAAAGCCGGGAATACTGAGTCAGGTCTTAAGAAGCTGTTTGGAATGAGTTATGTAGAACCCTTTTAGGGTCTCATGTATGTGTTCTCCTGTTCCTAATGTGTTACTTACCAACATTTCTACTACGTAGAAGATTGTTTTAAACCCTATATGCCTGCTTAAAATCTCCACTGATATTGCAGATATAAAGTGACTAGGGAGGAACTGATTAGAAGGTGTGGGCCACCAGAGGGCTATTTGCCCAATGCTCTGGTGGCCTACCAAGGAAAGTTAAGAGCCAAAAAGAGGCGATCATGGCAAAGTTGCAAGACTCACAGGTGGAGCCAGGACCACGAATCAGGCTGTCAACCAGTGTCAGCAAGTTGTGTGAAGGTAACTGAGGTTTAGAGTTTAAGAACAGGATGGGTGAGAGTTGAATGGGCAGTGAACCACTCATCACTTCACACAGCTGATATAAGAACCTTTTGTCAATAGACTGTCTAAGTGGAAATGTTGATGTTACCATAAAAATCTTGCACTATTTTGGCAGGATGTGAAGGCATTGAAATAGTTTCTGGTTACGCACAATACAAATACATTCCCAGAAATAACTATTGTGCATAACAATGGGCAGTGGTTTTTATTTTTTTTACCTTGAGTACCACCTGAAAAAATATTAGGCTTTTCCAGTATCACCATCTTACACTTAACAGTAGTATGGCATGCAATCGGTGTGAAATTGCAACCTAAATGGGATGTTTTAAAAAATGTTAAGTTTTAATTTTAGAAATCTTGTTATACAGGTTTTTTATTGTTAGTGATTCAGCATCATTGACCTATTCACTGAGAACAGTGACAACCAACGGTACCAACAACAGGGAGTCTCGTACCACCAGTGGTACACAACACAGTTTGAGAACCAAGGACATTAGGGCTTGAGTGATCTCACTCAAAGGAGGTTTAACTCTTTAGCCAGATGCCATGGTATCTGCTGAAAGAAATCCCTTTGTGCACAATGTTATGGACAGTACATAGATGTATTTTGCATTAGTGAACCCTGTTGTGTATCCCATAATCTTCACTGGTAACATTAACTTATTTTCCACCTAGCCACAACTGTCAAAAAGTTGCTTCTGTTGGGAGGCACTGCCCCCCCCCAGCCCATACACCAGATAGGTTTATGTGATCCTGTCAAAATACAGCTTTTATTTTAATTTTGGTGACCTGTGGCCTATAGCCGTCACCCTATAATAATCCATCAACAATTTCAAGAATCCCAATAGAATAGACAGGCGATTGGATTATGTAGCCTGAAAATAAACAAAAAGGTATATAGGGAGGCACATAGATTATTGACCCTGATATACATATGTTTGGTTGTAGAAAACAGTGAAATTGGGTTGGTTGGGTTAACATCTCTGTTCATAGAAGCTCTCTCATTATCGTGTCAAATGTCTCTGTAAGTTATTAGCCCACTTGAATGAAGAGGAAGATTCTGTGATGGGTAGGTTCAGGGAGAATCTGCCTTGCCTTTGTCTTACTGAGAGGTCTTGAATAAACACAGGACTTGTCTTCCCTAAGTAACATTAGGCTGTAAATGTGTAATTTTCATAGATCTTTTCAACTAGGCGGACTCATCAAATGGCATCAACAAGGCACTTTCACATTTTATTGGAAACTTTTTTGAATGACAACAGTCCATACTGCATTATTAGTTTGACAAAAATATTAGTTTTGTATGCTTTTTTACTATATATTTATTGCAGAATGTCTGGCCCTTGCGGATGATGTCAATTACATGGGTTTTAAATACCTACCAATTCAAGAAATTGGCCAGGCTTGCCTGGAGGAGGACCAACATCTTGAGGCCATCGTCAAGTCTCAACACTGCAGGTTCATTGATCTGTTGTTACCAATGCCAGTATGCAACATTAAAAAGGCTTAGATTTACATATGTAGTCCTGTATTACAATACCCCTACCACTTTTCTATGTCAATAACATCTGTTTTCAACATTTTTGCAGGCAGACACTAACAAAGATGAAGACAGGCCAACTGGTCCAAATACAACATTGCTACACATGGCCTTGGGCCAGAAATGTTGAAGGGTGCTTTTGCTCTAATTGATGCATGCCTGGCCGAGGCAGAGAACCTCCACTGCCTTCAGGAGTAAAGTGTCTGTCATGTCAATGATGCATTGTTTTTTCATGAGATTTTAGAGTGGTATCAGCATTTATGGGTAGCCTTGACAAAGGAATTGGCTTAGATTGTTTACTGTATAAACCACTTTGCACAATATATATGTAATTTAATATCTATTTTAAATAGATTTTAGGTATGTTAAACCATTATAAGAATGTATGGAAAGGCTTGGTTTTGGACTGAAAGTATAATAAAGCACAAAGCATCCATCCATCCATCCATTTTCGTCCGCTTATCCAAGATCGGGTCGCGGGGGCAGCAGCTCCAGCAGGGGACCCCAAACGTCCTTTTCCCGAGCCACATTAACCAGCTCCGACTGGGGGATCCCGAGGCGTTCCCAGGCCAGGTTGGAGATATAACCTCGCCACCTAGTCCTGGGTCTTCCCCGAGGCCTCCTCCCAGCTGGACGTGCCTGGAACACCTCCCTAGGGAGGCGCCCAGAGGGCATCCTTACCAGATGCCCAAACCACCTCAACTGGCTCCTTTCGACGTACAAAAAAAGCACAAAGCATCAAAGTTAAAGTAATTTTATTTTATTTGTAGTTGTGAGTACATACAACATGTTTCTTGGTAGTCAATACTTTTACTGAAGTACGGGATCCATGTAGTTCACAAGCTTTGATGTCATATTGGTAAAACAGTACTATTGCTTGTGCCATTAATTTCCCAAAACGTCATACTACTTGGAATAAATTATCAATATTTCATTTACCTTATCAACTACCGAGCAAATTCATAAACCGATCAAGACAGGCACTTTTATATGCAAACAATGACACCTCCAGAATGACAGAATTAGGTTCTTCTTGCTCTTCTTTTGTTTTTAAAGCTCTCAAGTACTGCTCTCTGCAGTCTAGCTTTGTTAATTTTTTTACAGTAACCATGTAAAGGGATAATTTTCATTTTTCTGGACACAGTAGTGCATTTTCCAAAAGCCAGCTGGTGTGCTTTTTGGATGTTATTGTATAGTTCGGGGGTATGTTTGAACGCTTCAGACTTGCTTCACTCTAGTAGGTCTGATAACATGGACTGTATTGGAGGATTCCCATGGGAGGCTTCAGACACATTTTCTTTGGGGACTGTGAGAATGTCTTGAGGCTCGAGGACATGCGCGACATGTATGCAAACACATCTTTCTCCAAAACTATTAGCAATGCATGTGCACAAAGTTGGAGTTTTCCTATTCACAATACTCATAGTCCCATCACTATTGAAGATGGTTATTTTATCTTCAGTTTGCTGATATAGATGGAGGCTGATAATTTCTAGTGCTTTATTATTCCGCATTTTTTCAATGTCAATACCTCTCCTGCCTACCTCCATCTTCATGAAGAGAAGATGTTTGCATAGGTTTCCCATCCGAAAATTGATGCATTCACATGTGAAGTGTAACAAGTTTACTTTGTATGCTGTGTTGGTTGACTGTGACGGCACAGAGCACTGCCCAGCTTCTATGTCCAAATCTGTGCCCACGCCATTTTCAAATAGCAGCGCAGCAGCCTGGTGTGCAGCAGAGGTGGACAATGTCAGTCGTCCTGCTTCGCTGAGGTCATCCATGTAGCTGCAGGAATGAAAAACAGGACAGAAATTTGGAACTAGAGTAAAATAGTAGCCTTTGCCCCAGATAGAACAGTGGGGAGTGACAGGACACAAGTGTTAGAGAGTGTGCCCTAGCCAGCTGCAACACAGGTAAGGGCACCATCACAAGCTTTTTAATGACACACATTTTGTACAAATCTGATTGGATAGCTAATAACTTGTCATGTAACACCATAAACTCATAACCATATATTTGCCCTTATTGTTAGATAAAATAATAATAATAATGCATTCAACTTATATAGCACAGTGAGGGGGAATGCCCACCTCATCCAACACCAATGTGTAGCACCCATGGCAGCCATTCTGGGAACATGATGGTTAGGCTGTAAGCAACACCTTGATTTTTTAAGCAAACCCTCTGACTCCCAATATGAAAAGAACAAATTATTTGAAATACTATTGGCAAATGTAAGTAAAATACCTTTCAGCCTTGTTGTTGGTCTCACTGCTACAGTGATAGAACCTTCTTCCAAAGTTGACACAGCTCTGCATAAGTGAACCAATTTGTCTTCAGATAAGTTGTTACATGGGGCGCACCCAAAAAGGTGTCAATCTCACTGCATTTCTTGGCAGAGACATTGAGAAACTCTTCCTCCTGGGGGGAAAAAATATTTTATCTGAGATGCTTAAATACAAACATCAAAAAGAAAAAGCATAAATACTTGAAAAGTCACCATTATAATGCTGACTAAAGAATACATAAATTTGCAAGGACCACTTATTTCCACTGGGGTTATGAATGCTAAAAATATAAATATAGTACCGTCAGGCATGCTTTCATTGATGCCATTGCATGAATGACCACATTTCTTTGTTCAGGTGTCAGGTGACCTCCATCTGCCTTAACAAGCCACCGGTTGACAGCCTATAAAAGCATATATGCTTCAGATTCACATTAGGGTATATTTCATGTCAACTTGTCACATGGCAGTTAGTTTCCATTGCATGGCTAAAAGGGAGTTTGTTATTGTACTGCAATGTAACTCATATATTTCACATGTTCACCAGAAAGCTCAGGTATGTTTCATGTAAATAGAATTCAGGATTTCAAATGGGCATATATTGTATACTTTAATTATGTCACAACTGCCTGCAATTCCATTGCAGACCACTAGTTGATTGCCCTTACATATACAGTACAGTTGAAGATTCCACTACATTTTTAAAGAACACTGTTGAAATCACACTGTGCCACAGACCCTTAGATAGTACTCTGTACCTGCTCAGTTAACCTTTCCTGTGAGTCAATGTCAACTGCACAACATTGTGGATTTACATGTCACAAATAGTGATATTGTATAATCATTGACTTACCTGAAGCACATGGAATCAACAAAGGAGAAGCTTTGCATTTGGGAAAACGCTTTTGATGGCATTAAGCACTCTCAAGTCACGGTCCATCATCACTGACCTGTAACATAAAAAAAAGAAAAGGCAAAAAAAGTTGCACCACATCCAAAAGCATAAATTAGCATAAATTGGACAGAGTGTATAGCAGTGGCGGCTGGTGACTAAAAGATTTGGGGAGGACAGGTGGAAAACACTCCCACTGTGCCATTTTATTTAACACTATTTAGCTATTTATGTCTATATATACTGTTATTGTTTAAATTTACACAACATATTCTGATTAAAAAAGGACAAAATTTGGATAAAAAGTGCTTATACAGACACCCGGCCTGAAACCCCATAGAGCAAGAAACAACAAGTTGATGCACAGTGGCTAGGAAAATCTCCCTAGTAAGGTACAACCCTAAGAAGAAACCTAGAGAGTAGCCAGACTATCAGGGGTGGTCAGTCCTCTTTTGGCTGTGCCGGTCGATATTATAAGAATAGATTTGTTGGTCTAAGTAATGATCATATTGTGTCACTAAATACAGGTGTGCTATTTCCAAAGCCTTTTGGCAGCATTGTCATCAACTACACAATTCAGTGGACAACAACACAGACAGGGGTCACCTAGGTGTTGTCATGCTGACTGGTTCTGTTTCCAGTTGTAATCCATGGAATCAGGTTGTCCTAAGTTTCAACATGACACCAGAAATGTTGGAACACAAACATTCTATCATTGAATGATAACCTCTAATAGTAGAATGCAGGGTAACAATTTATTTTGAGAGTCCAAAAAGTGTATCTCTAGATGCTCTACATATTATCTGCAGACTATAGACAACATTTTAACAAACTATCTACTAACACTAACCCTTATCCGAACCTTAACCATTCCCCTAATGTTAACCCTAACCTTAACCATTACCCTAAAACATATTCTAAACTTACCCCTACCCTTAAAATACACAATTAGTTGCTTATCAACAGATGGTTTGTTGATGATATGACTATCAACAAACTATCTGTAGAGCACCTACAGATGGAATGTCGGACTCTCCAAATAAAGTGTAATCGAATGAAGAATGTAACCAACAAACCAACAGTATCCACTGCATATTAGAATACTTATAGAACAGCTATTTTAACCAGGTGATAATTCTCCTGCATGTTACAATTACAATTGCTACAGTGAGAAGGTTTTAGACAATCCAAAGAACACAATAGAAGTTTCAATACGGTCTGCTAATGATGCATCATAGCGTGCAATCAAGTCCACCAACTCCTCATCAATTTACTCGTTTATGGGCACCCGACCAAAAAGATTCAGTCTACTATTGTCATCAATGTGTTCACAACACACGTTGTGTCTTGTAGCCTGATCCAAATTACTTTTATTGCAGAATCCCAAGGAAGACAAAGTGTTAAACTTTGAAAAAGATTTACGGTTCCCCATCAGATGGCATTGCAAACAATATAGTTTGTTAGTTGTAGGACTGCCTGTTAGCCAAGAATATTTCTCATACCAGACCATGTTGAATTTTTAATTTATCTGGCGACCTTGAGCGTCTATGGTAAATGTAATCTGTGAAGTTTGATCCTTACCTTCTCTGCATAATACAAACTCTGGAATTGCTGCAACAACAAATAATCCACTCGTGGTTCTTTTCCGACCCCAATGTCTGTGTCCAATGCCATACCTCTCTGCCTCGCCATTAAAGTCCTGACCGAAATCCAAATTAGCCAGCCATTGCCTTAGACCTCCCGCACTGCACACGCTAAAACTAGCTAGCTACTGAAAAAACACGGAAAACGTAATGTTGAAAAATCACAAGGTAGTTCACAATGTATACACTAGCTAGCTAATTTTCAATCAAAAAAATATAAAAGAATAAAACGCTGTCCACAATTTGAAGTTATAATTCTCTTATGCTAAACACAGTGGATACTTGCGTTACCATCAGGTCGTTATGGTGTACAACTTTGATGGAGATTTGAAGATGACATGTAACAAATCATTGGACAAACGAGATGTCAATATTGTATTGTGGTTGTTGATTGGTAAGGGAGAGGGTTCCTCCGAGGCATCTTATGACATGTATCTTGGCCAATAAGAAACTAGCATGAAAAAGGTATGAAAAAATAGATGTGTATTGAATTGATATTACAATGTCCCGCGCTGGAGGTAAAAGAGCCGATTACCTCCTCTAGCCTCCTCTAGTAGTCTACAGTATGTTATTTTCCAAACAACTCACCAATCTGCCTGCAGATGTCACTGTTTAAGCATTTTAATCATCATTTAAATTATTTATTTCAAAAGAATAAATGAATTATAAGTTATACAGAGATTTATTAAGAGTTTATTTGAACCAATTACTATTTTTCAAATTCTTGAACTCCCTTTTGCCTCTCAAAAAAATGAGGAGGAACAACCTCCCCTGCCTCAATGGACGAGCCTCCGCTGGTGTATAGTAAACAGTGTAAACATTGTATCAAGAAAATTCAGAATAGAAAGTTAAGAACCTAGTGAGATTCAAAATTAAAAAGCTGTTGCTCAGTGCAGATATATTTTCAGATTCAAACATGCATACTTCCTGTAGTTCTAATTACAAAGAAAATAACAAATACAGACTCAAAATGCGGCTAATATTTGTCTGACCTTGGATAGAAGCTTGGGTTACTCAATTGAAGCTTCTGTAGGCAGAGGCTTACTGTTGTAGTGGTTTCCTTGCTCAGGATAAAATGGCAAATGGCACGCCTCTTCCAGTTTTGTTTATCAATAACAGTGCATAAAATGCATACCCATAGGCTGTTATGCCTTTGTATGAGGCATCCATGAAAACCACTGGATGGGGCTTCTCTTCTAAAAGGTGTTTGTACGACTAAAATGAATGGTTGTTCATTGTGAAGTGGCTGATAAAAACAGATGTTGTCTCTGAGTTCTGTGGAAACCAAATTGTTCACACTGACAGAATCACGTCACCCACACCTCAGGGTTTTCTTTAAAAGCCGAATGTCATTAGGGGTCAAGTAAAACTGGCGCTCTTTTTTGTCCACATGCCCATTTTGTTGAGCCCAATCATAGTTTTTAATTAATACCTCAGAAGTGGACCAACCCAGTTGGAGCCATATTTTGACCAGGGAATGCTGGTCTGGGTGAATGCGGTTCTTCTCTTTAGAATTATTTTTGTCATGGCCAGTGTGGTGTTGCATCTTTTGGATTATGGCACATGATATTCCAGCGTCCGTGATGACTTTGAAAGAGATGGATGCCTTGCAAGAATTGGCCCGGGTTTTTGAGGCTTCCCCATTGCTTTTGCCTGCAGAATGATTCCCACGGTCACAGCCATAGTGATAATAGTCCTGCCAAGGGGAGACTGGGGGTCTGAAGTAGCAATGCTCCTTCTCCTGCACTTCGTTGATATAACCCTCCATGAACTCCTTGGCATCCCCCGTAATAATAACATCTTGGTGGACCATGGAGTCACGTGGCTTCTTCAACCGTTTAACACAATTCACCCAGTGTGATGACATTTTCTGAAATTAGAAAAAGTATAATTGAAAATACTGTACAGATTTTTGGAGAACCACAGGCTAAGCATCAAACTGATCGGTCCAGAGAAATATTTTTAATATTTAACTTTGCTCAATAAAATAAATATTACACCTGCCTGGTGACCAAAAGAGACACTATCAGCGCAGGTGAGACCAGACTAACTTCAGTATGTCTAACAACCACAGAGGGTGAAGTAAACATGCATCAAAATGGGGTAACAAATTCTAATAATAATAATAATAAGATAATGAACATGTCTTTTCATCTTGCTCTTTCCTATTTACGAGTCTTGGCTGAATTTATTTCTCCCCTGACATCTTTATTTATTTCTCCCCTGGCATTTACATGATGGAAATTTGAGCCTGCAATGGTACCTTCCAGGCAGCGCTGCAAATGATGTCCAACTACTAATGTACTAAATAATACAAAAAAATACGACTTCTGCCCTGAGACCAGGAGAGATTCACCTGCCCTCAGAAAACATCTGCCCTGAGACCAGAGGAGACAGTTTACACCCTTTTGTCCAACTACGTTACCCTGAGAACAGAGAAATACGACTTCTGCCCTGAGACCAGGGGAGATTCACCTGCCCTCAGACAACATCTGCCCTGAGACCAGAGGAGACAGTTGACACCCTTTTGTCCAACTATGTTGCCCTGAGAACAGAGAAATACGACTTCTGCCCTGAGACCAGGGGAGATTCACTTGCCCTCAGACAAAATTGTGGGAAACGATGGTCTCTGCCCTGGGACAAGATAAAACTAAATAGCCATGAAGAAAAAACAAATATATAAATTAGACTACAATTCCCTAAATAGTCATTGGTCTCTGAATATGAGTACAATAAATATTAATGCAATGTGCTTGAATAAGCTTTCTAGAAATGTACATTAACAAGCGTTGAAGCTCACTTGGTTATCTTGACTAGCTAGCTTAGCTAGCAACAGGCACTGCAACATTTTAAAGTAAGCTAGAACGCTAGCTTTCTTCTGAAACAGTATGCTAGCCTCCTTTAAGCTACAAGCTGCACTATTACACTTTGATTTGAGTGAAGGCAGAAAAACAAATCACACATAGATGCACATAAATGCTAAATTTTCTAGAAAATTACGTTTGTTTTTACAAACTTACCAGTTCCTATTGGCTGCGCGCAGATCGGAATTTGTGGCACGTTGTTTTAAAACGGTGCTCCCGCCTCTGCAATTCTCTCCTCTCCTGTGATTGGTTCTCAGATCGAACCAATCACAAACATTTCTGCCCTCAGGACAACGTTGAGTAAAGAAAATTCCCACGAGCACCTTATATCACCCTGTTGCTATACTGAGTGTATGATTTTGTTGTCCTCATGGCAAAGATTGGGCTCTTCTAAGTGGTTTGGTATCCTTTGTTATTTAAATAACATTTGACTTGTGCAAACGATGTATAACATGATCAAAAACACACCCATCGCGATATGCGCCTAGCAGTAGCATAGACCTATTGCATTCTTTCGGAAAACACATTTATTTTAGGGTGTTTATTAACATAAATGTTGAGATATATATTAAACGTGCAATATGTAATTTTTGGCCGCCAGGGGGCTCTCAATCAAAACAATAGCAAAAGATGTACTTGGATGACGTCGGGAGGTTGCGTGGGATCATGGGTTTTGTTATCGTCATCAATGACAACCTTCCAATTTAGCGTCTCCGGCAGAAAAAATGTTCACTGACAAAGTAATATATTGTTAAAAAAATTATAACTTTATTCACTTTATGTTTGGCGGCTCCCTGGAACTTAGAACAACTAGAGCAGTCACAGGTTATATGACGCCATTTACGGGCGACACAATGAAACGTCCCGTGTCTTCGAATTATATTACAAATTCCTCGGGATTTGAAAGTTAGTGGAAACATTTAGGATAATGTAAGTACACAACTAAGAAATATATATAATATATTTATAGTGATGTTTGCTTTTAATGCAAAGTATGTATTTTGTTATTGTTTTGATTGATATTACATATTGTACCTTTAAAGGAAAAAAATGCATTTTTTGTGATCTAAATAATGGTGCTAATGATTTTTAGAGACCCTCGCAGGTGTATGATTTTACTGCGTTCATGTGAGCTCCCAAGTAATTTGAACCCTGATTAGCACTCATGTAGTTGTATGGGTGCTGAAAGTTGTATATATGGGTGCTTGACCAGTTGCTATGCTCAGAAGGTTCCAGTCCTTTCATTCCCTTTATTTTCTCGTCATATCTCGTCTTTGCATTAGGATTTAGTTTTAGGTGGTATGGTCCGAAAATTTTTGTTTTGGCCCGCTGCATTTTGTAAGATTCTGTTTTTCATGCTAAGTTTTCATTATTTTCATGCCAGAACACTAGCCTACTATGCCAGCCCATGTAAACATACCAGCCCTGGCCAAACATACCCCTAATTCTTTGCGTTTTGATGACGTTGCCGCGCACTTTGTCACATGTCTTAGCAATCTCTATTGAGTGATGTGAGCTTCCGGTTGCCTTAGCGTTGACAGAGTTAGCTACCTACCTGGCCACCTACCAAACTTTTAGTAAATTGCCTGTTTACCAACATAATAATATTGTTATTGGGGAATTTTTTTAATTAAGCCTCTTACACCGGGACTTTATCTGGACCGAAAATGGACCCACTCAACCAACTGAAGCTAAGTTTACTTTGCAATCTTTTTGTGCTACTGTAATTTTAACATGCAGGATAATTATTGCCTCTCAGCAAAGAAAGCAGTATTAGAGGCTCGGCTTCACTCACAATTGTCAGGCATGAAGTATTCAACTGCAAAGGAATAGCATCTGTGCCATTAGACAAATACGATAGTGAAAATCCCAATGTGCACTTTTCGCCACCGAATAATTATATCACCGTGAAGGACCAATGTTGCTGTTTGGGGATCACAGGGTATTATTGGAGGTTCAGCCATGATTTTGCCGCCCTACCTAACCCATCACCAATCTAATACATGCCTTTCAAGGAAAAGTCTGCCTGACAAGGTCTCCTGAGCAGCAGCAAAACATGCTTTCTGCAGGCCCCAGACTTGAATTAAAAACTCCAGATTTGGGACTGGGAGTTGTCCTGGTGCAGGGTGAGGTGAGTTGGAGAGGTCAGTCTTATACATTAGCAGAAAAGTTAACAGTGGGTAGTGCCATTGTGCAACCATAGAAAAAGAGGCCTTGACAATTAAATGGGCCTAAGAGTATCTACGTTATGAACTGATGGGTCGACAGTTCTTTCTAATGACAGATCATGATCCACATTCAGCAGCTGCCCTGCATGAAATTTCAGTAATGGGCCATCAGTCACAAACTGGACCTGTGGAGGCAATTATCTGTCTCTTTTGCCTATTTTCCACAACAGGGCCTCACCGGGCCAGTTTGCATCAATCACGGTATGTATGGTGTAACCATCTAAAAACTACCCGCTGGTAGCGCATCTTACCAGGCTAGCTTGGAGGAGAAAAATGTACATTATAGTACTGTCTGGGACTGAAACAGGCTGGTGGGTGGGGTTACAAATGAAGAAATTCGAAAGCCAATGTTTGGTGAATTCTTTAACATTTCCTTGAGGATTTCTAAATTACTTTTATACTAGCCACTGTCACCAAAAACAACAGTCTGCCATATTTTTAGTTAAAGATGCCCTCGGAAATTTTTGGCGATATTTAGAACAATTTAGGCCTCTAGGTTCTAAAATTTTTTAATTCTTTAGAACCTTATTATCCTAGAAATAAAATGGGTCCCTACTCAGGACTTAGTTTATTTCCCTGAAGTGTCTAGGTTCATATTTTCTCTCTCAGTCTACTGGGTCTAGAGGTTGTGCCCGCCCAGCAAACTTATTAGAAATAAACGTATAGCTCTGGTTTGATTGACAGCTCTGTCAACAGGCCTTTCTCTACTTTAGCAAACCATACATCACACATTTTTTGGGAATTCCCTGCCTTACACTTGGTAAAGAAATGCCTGTGATATGTCTTGTATGAGGCTAAAGGGTTCAGTGTTCCACAATCTCCTGTGAGCCACTATGGTACTTAGGACTCAGACACTCATTGAATGATTTATATTTGGAACTATCAGAACCCTAAAGATTGAGTCATTGTTTCACATCCAGTTTCTTGCTCTGGTCATAAAGATCCAGTAATAGGTGGACAGAAGAGCCATCGCAAGTTAATCCTTTCTATTGTATGAAAATAATGACTTACATGAAGAAAACAAAAAACAATAAACACTTGCATAAAAACGGTACTCCCTACCCCCTTCACATCGGGGTAGTTCAGGAGGGGGTCCCCTTGGTTTCCCCTACAACATTTTA
The DNA here is from genome assembly GCA_016801145.1 of Umbra pygmaea. NCBI lineage: Eukaryota > Metazoa > Chordata > Actinopteri > Esociformes > Umbridae > Umbra > Umbra pygmaea. The sequence continues at coordinate 1,366 of JACXGM010018134.1, read as the reverse complement.
GGGGGGCGCTATGGGGCACAGAGTCAGGCTGAAGGTAGAGTGGGCTCGTCCTATGGGCTGACCTGGCAAGGAAGCAAGGGTATGGCAGCCCATGTCTGGGCAGAGTATGCTGTGCGATACCCACAAGAAGACCTGGAGCTGTACCTGTCAGAGGAGGATGACTGTAATTGGGAGGTGCAACCTGGCTGGGCCAATGACACCGAGACTAGAGAGGAGGAGATGCTTCAGGAATATTTTGGATACCCCCCACCCATGAGAGGCAGGGAGAGTGGGGACGATATCCCCAGTGTTCCAGACCGGATTGTGGGCTATGAACCACTGGAACTGTGCCCGTCGGAGGATGATGAAAGGAAATATGAGGAAGATGATGAGGACAGCGACAAGGACCACAACATAGTATGTACTAAATGGAAGTTAACTTCAACAACGTCTCTTTAAAACGTTTTCTTCGGTTTACTGTTGCTTCTGAGGAGTATCTTTGATAAATCTATTTTCAAATTACTTCTACTTATTAGAATGTTTTATACGTACAACAAATGTTTTGTTAGGAGGATATGTTAACATTGCATCAAGTCATTGCAATAAAGTCAATTTAGAGTTTTTCTTACATTAATTTCTTCTGCTTTACTGAGGTCAGAAACACAAACTTCAACTTGCAATTCGTTTTTCAAATAAAAACTTACACAAATAAAATCAGTCTGCAAGTAGTTTAAATCCAAAGAGATCTCTTCCCAAACAGCAGTTCTTCATGTTTTTCTTCAGCAGTTCCTCACAATACAGTGACTCAGTAGTCCTCTAGCTGTGGCTCAGTGTAACCTGGTGGTGTTCTGCTGTAAATAATATGGGCTCTCTTCTTCAAAGTTCATAGGTTCAGACCTGCAGGGTAACACCCCTATACTGTACATGTACATAATGCTTTCTTCTGGGGACCATTGCATAGTAGTTAGTTCATCATGCAGGCCAAAATTGTGTTTAATTACGATCTGAGGGAACTATTTAGCAAAACATAAATATGTAAAATATGAACATATGTGAGGGTCAATTACGTTTAATAAAACCCAAATTACGTGAAATATGAACATATGAAGACCATGACACAGCATGTAAATAGCGTAGTTTTTGCTTGGGTGGAAGGACGGGGAGGTGGATGTGCAAATATATATCTGCGACTTTCATCTCGGAGTTTGCGAGTTCAAATCCACAAGGAAGCTTTGTGTGTATTTTGTTCTCCATTCCAGCGTGATGCAAACGTGTTGCACATTATATATTTTTTGTAATGTTAACCCTAACCTTAACCTCAGTTACCACATGCCTAAGCTTACACACAGGCAGACAGAGCTTACACACAGGCAGACAGAGCTTACAC
>JACXGM010018133.1:0-19278 GCA_016801145.1 Umbra pygmaea | reverse complement strand
ATCTTTCTGTATCCAAATCCGACTTTAAACATCTCCACAACAGTATCTCGGACTTGCCTGGTGTGTTCCTTGTTCTTCATGATGCTCTCTGTGCTTTCAACAGACCTCTGAGACTATCACAGAGCAGGTGCATTTATACGGAGACTTGATTACACACAGGTGGATTCTATTTATCATCATTAGTCATTTAGGTCAACATGGGATCATTCAGAGATCCTCACTGAACTTCTGGAGAGGGTTTGCTGCACTGAAAGTAAAGGGGCTGAATAATTTTGCTTGCCCAATTTGTCAGTTTTTTATTTGTTATAAAAGTTTGAAACATCCAATAAATTTTGTTCCATTTCATGACTGTGTCCCACTTGTTGTTGCTTCTTCACAAAAAATTACAGTTTTATATCTTTATGTTTGAAGCCTGAAATGTGGCAAAAGGTCGAAATGTTCAAGGGGGCCGAATACCTTCGCAAAGCACTGTCTGTAAAGAAAAAAAGGGAATTTTCTTGATTAAAATTAACAAGTGAAGAATTGCACTTTCTTTGTCAAAGAGGTGTGCAAGACACAGATATGCTTTTGAAACATTTACCAATCTCTGTCAATTTAATATTAAAATATATTATAGTAAAAGAATAATGCTCAATCATATTGGATGTGGTGAGTAAGTATGACAAATAGAGCTGGGCAATATGGAAAAAATCTAATATCACGATATTGTTGACAAAATAGCTCAATATCGCAGCGATATTGTAGGGTTGACAATTGGTGCTTACAAAGAAATATTTACACAATGAGATTTTTGATAATTAATCATCATTGATGTGTATATAATAACTAAGTGGGATAAAGGCAAATAATAGAAAAGCTAGAACAGTCTGGTAAATTCTAAAAAATTACATCATTTTACAGTAATCCAGCTTTTAAAACCAAGAAAAGATATCACAATATTACGATATCCAAAATCTAAGATAATAATCAGTCAATATTACGATATCGATATAATATTGATATATTGCCCAGCCCAATGTACAGGCGCCCGATCTGAACACAAGGTGTCGCTGGAGAGCGACGTGGCAGGATAGATAATCTGATTTTTCTAACCCAAATCCTGGGCAGCGCTATGCAATTTTGCGTTGCCTCCTTTAGGACATTCGGGGAAAGTCAGAGAACCCGTAGTCAAGCTAGAACCACTGAATATCATGATGTAGACTGTCCTGCAATGCAACGACTTAGCCCAGTATGCCTGACGGACCCAAGGGTTACCTTATTTTGACGACTCCAGCTGTCATCTCCCACAGTACGTTGGATCCTCTCTACCCCATCTACTTGTGCTGCTGAATGATCTAGATACTACAAAAAAGCTCTGGCCACAGTCCACCACATAGAAATAGAATGAATATAAAGGCCATTCCAATTCAAATCAATGTAGCAGAATGCTCATTCGATTTCTATGGTCCACCCATTCCCATTTCTGTTTATAGACCCTGAATGTACACTGATAAATGATGTGACCTTAATACATGAACCTTAAAAATCCCCACATGGCAAAACCAGAAGAGGACTTCCCCATTGAGACCTGCCCCTCTATGTTCTTTCCAAGGTACCAATGCAGGTTTAGCAAGTTAGCAAGTGTTTCCTAGCAACAGTGCTTCAAGTGTTCCTTGCTCTTTTGGGGTTTTTGCACTTGTTAACAAATGCTGATGTAAAAAGGGCTCTATAAAATAAATTTAATTGGTTGAATGTAGCCATCAATTGCATCGATTTTCCAAACAAAATCTAACAGCCAAAAGGAAGAGTAGTGGAAGGGATTAAGTGTGGGTACCCAGGAAAAATGAGGACAAACTGTCTTGGCGTTCTTGACAGAATAAAAGATTTTTGACCATTCTGTCCCTAAATTCCCTAAAATACAGGAAAAGATAATCATATCCTCTTATGTCAAGTTAATACTGTTTTTTTTTCATTTTCTTTGCCTTTCTAGATCCCTCCCTTTCACTGGATACATCCAATCAAGACTCTCCTACCAATGGCCCAACTGAGATCTACAGTAAGAAGAGTAGCTCACTGCTCATTTGTTGAGTGCTTGTTATAATCCTCTTACCTGTTTTTTTTCATCCTTGGAAATGATTTTTAAAGAGAGATAGTAAAGTATGTAGGACAGAAGATTTTTTGAAGGTTTTTTTTACACTTTATTCAGACAGTTTCAAATTATAGAGAGGATACAAGGGTTGAACTGAGGAATTGAACAACTGTCTCCACTGCAGATAAGGGCTTTATGTGTCTGAGCATGGAGGATTACGTCTAGGCAACAACCCTGCAATCACTGATCGCCTCTGGAGCTTTAGGCCATGACCGTATTCAGGGATTGTTAGGTTACATTTGAAATGGAATCAGTCACAGTTACTAGTTACCAATCCTCAATTGTAATCATTAACGTAACTTTCAGAGATATTCAAATTCAGTAATGTAACCTGATTACTTTCCATTACTTTTAGATTACTTTACTAAACTAGTGTTATAACCAGTTGAACAGCATAGCAGAAAGTATGTTTACATAACCTGGTTTAAGACTAAATCAAAAACAAAAATCTGTGGCCCCAAAGTTTTTCCTGCAATAGAGTAGCACTCCAAAATAATTAGAAAGGTCACCCCAAAGGTCACCCCAATTTATAGGTAGACTGATGGCAACTGGTAGTGTAACAAAAGAAAAAAGACAGAGTAGGTCCAAACATGGCCGTTGACAATATAAGGTTCAATACTATGTATTAATGTTTATTTTATGTTTGACAAATGCCTATAGCACATTTTGATATTTTTTTTACCAAGACAGCAGTTTGGGACCCATGAACCAATTATGTAATTCATTTATCATGGTGACTAGATGATAGAGATTTTTGTATAGCTTTTTATTATATCTGAAGCAGTTATACAGAATGCCTTATATTATTGATCCGGTTTTCAATAGACAATTGATTAATTGATTAATTAATGCCAGTTCCACTTATTTTTTTAATTGCAACCCTCTAATCTGGGACTAATTTAGACCTTGGACACCAGGTACGAGCAATTAATGATCAGGTAGACCTGAAAACCAGCAGGATATGGCCCTCGTAGGGTATGATTTGAGTACCCCTGATCTACACCATTGAAATATTATAAAACATACAAATATGTGTTGTATTGTAGCGTTCTAACACGAGTCCTGGCAATGGGGCTTAGCCAACTGTCTATGCCCTTCCTCTCTGTCTCTCCCTACATACCTGTCTCCCTAAACCTCTTTGTCTCTCCCTACATACCTGTCTCCCTAAACCTCTCTGTCTCTCCCTACATACCTGTCTCCCTAAACCTCTCTGTCTCTCCCTACATACCTGTCTCCCTAAACCTCTCTGTCTCTCCCTACATACTTGTCTCCCTAAACCTCTCTGTCTCTCCCTACATACTTGTCTCCCTAAACCTCTCTGTCTCTCCCTACATACCTGTCTCCCTAAACCTCTTTGTCTCTCCCTACATACCTGTCTCCCTAAACCTCTTTGTCTCTCCCTACATACTTGTCTCACTAACCCTCTTGTTCTCCCCCTACATAGCTGTCTCCCTAACTATTGCTTCCTACTGTCATGTTATTAAAATAATACAAAGATCTCTTCATAAAATACATATACAGTTACATAATGTTATATGTATTTGTTGAATGTGAGTAGAGAATACCCAAATAGCTGTGGTCCACTTCTGAACCCAAGCTGCAGCTGTGATCAGCAGAGGCACCTGTGTACAAACTATCCTTTCCTTAAAAATTATCCACTGGCAAATTTGAGCTCTGACATCACTCTTGAGCAAGTAATAACAATGTCAACCACCGGAGGGGGCTACAGCTATCTTTTTTATGACAATAAACTTTTCTGCTCTGTCTGGAAATGTTTTTGTTGCAGTCTATCTTGAAAACATTGTTAAATGAGTAAGTAAAATCAGCAAAAGGAGTTTAGTAATTAAAGTAAGCAATGACAGCTTAAGAGGCTATAATACCCCAAGGCCCCTAAAAGTGACAGGCAAAGAATTCTACCAAACAACAAGTATGAATGTTTCCAATCTTTTTCAGCAATGGACCCGTACCACCCTGTTGATGTGGAGAACCGCGAACTGGGCATTCCGGGCAACATGCTGAAAACCCTGGACCCAATCCTGATCACTATCATTGCAATGAGTGCCCTGGGTGTCTTCCTCGGGGCTATCTGCGGAGTCGTCCTCTACTGCGCCTGCTCACACAGCCACATGTCTGACAGCAGGAACTTATCGGCGCTTGAGAACTATAACTTTGAGCTGGTGGACGGCGTAAAGCTAAAAAAGGACAACAAGCTGAATGCACAGAAAAGCTATTCAGAGGCGTGAGCTGAGGGCGCAAGCTTCCTCTGACGGGGATGGAACATATGCAGCCTCGTAGCTGGAAGAACTGACCCCACCGGATGGAGGTCTGTGTCTGCAAATGGCATTCCGTTGCATTTATAGTGCACTACATAGGTAATGTGTGCCCTGTAGTGCACTATGCAGTGTATAGGAGGCCATTTTAGAAACAGGCTACTGAAGAAACGTTGGGACGTCTTGACTGAGTAAACGTTATCCTCAGGAGCTGCAGTGACAGGGGCCTACCCATAGGGGGCACTGTGTATAACAGAACATGTACAGCAAAAATTATTCTAATTATTATTTTTTGTATGTTTTGCAACGTGCCCTGTTTATCGGTAATCAGATGCTGGTGTTGAGACCAATTGAGATGAAAGTATCATGTTTTTGTTCTTCTAGAAGGAGTTGATTTCTAATTTTCTCACTGAGGTCATTTTTTTCTCAACAGGAAAAGCATACAAAACGCTGATTGACTTTTTTCAAGTTGATTTGTGCATTTTCATGACTGCGTGTGTGTGTATGTGAGTGTGTGCGCACCTGTCTGCAAGTGTGTTTGCATGTATGTGTGTATGCATCCAGAGAGGGGTGCTTGTCCTGGCTCTAGTCCTAGTGTCTAGGTCCAAAAGTGCCTTTTTGAAAGTTTCTGTTGCCTTTTCTCCACTGATTCTGTTTTAATCATAGCAGTGTGTATGCATCAGCTGGTAGAGTCTGATTTGATCACAATATTACATACGTATTGGCTGGTAATGTCTGATTTGATCACAACATTACATACGTATCGGCTGGTAGAGTCTGTTTTGATCACAACATTACATTCGTATTGGCTGGTAGAGTCTGTTTTGATCACAACATTACATTGGTATTGGCTGGTAATGTCTGATTTGATCACAACATTACATACGTATTGGCTGGTAGAGTCTGTTTTGATCACAACATTACATTCGTATTGGCTGGTAGAGTCTGTTTTGATCATATCATTACGTGTTGGCTGGTAGAGTCTGATTCTGTTCTGATCATAGCAGTACGTAGGCATCGGCTGGTAGAGTCTGATTCTGTTCTGATCATAGCAGTACGTAGGCATCGGCTGGTAGAGTCTGATGCTATTTTGTACAAAAAGCAGTACATAGACATCAACTGCTAGAGTCCGATTGTGTTTTGTCTTAGCAGTAGGCATCGCAGGTAGAGTCTGATTGACTGGATGGAATGCCACCATCCCATTTCACAGCACATGATACATCTAACTCATTGTACATAGGTTTTAATATATTGGAGCACCCTTTTATAGATATATAAAAAGACAAGACAAAAAGCTGCAGTATCCTTTCTTTGTGCTTCATGTATCAAAAGTGAAGTTGTCTGACTGTCATCATGCAATGTTTGTAATGGATATTTTATGTTGTTACGTTAAATTGGTGCTTTAGCAATGATGACTGTTAAATGAGAATGGGTTCCAGCCTTTTGAGGGATGTTCAGAATCAGCTAAGATCTACAGCATTAATAAAACGCATCGACCTGGCCTAACGAGTGGAAAACCCGCTGGATTAATAAAAAACAGCACCTCATTCACTTCCATAAAGAGTGCAATTCTTTTACCCCAAGCCATATGAGCTCTGTGCAAAATTAGTGCACTATGTAGGGAAAATACTGGCATTGGGGATGTAGATAGAAAATAGAGGTCTAAAGCATCTATGTGAAACATGATTATGACACTGCTATGAAAATACCTGAGACGTTGTGTGCCAGTTTATCAGACACAGACCATATATCTAATTCATATTGCTTATTACACCTGAATCAGGCTACTTCTGTGTCTGAGAAACCATCTGTAAATGTCAATGGTACTATGATGTTTCTTAAATGAATGAAAAATACTCTTCTGTCATCCTAGTTTTATGTACTGTTTTCTACATTTTGTTTGGGCTACTGCCAGTCTTGATTGCTAATGTGAAGAAGTCAGGCAAAACAAAGCACTGTACAAAATGTCAGACTTGGATCTAAGGTTTAATCAATGGATGTGATCATTGTGTTTATTCCTGGATCTATTCTATGTTTCTTTAATAATGGTAGCTAGTTAGACTGATGTTTCTAGGATCTTTGAGCTCTCAACAGTTTGCCACTCATTAATTACATTAAATTAAAAGATTCCAATTAGGAGGAATAAAAAGGATTCCACCACTTGAAAGTATAAGGACCTGATGCTTGATGTGATCTTCTTTAATAAGAAAGGATGCTGCAGCACTAGATGTGAAAAACGATGTTGCACTGAAATATTTAAGAGATCTTTGTGTTGTTTATGATATTGATTTGTGGAAAAAAGAGAGAAAAGACAGTGTTACGGATAACTCTTTTTTTATGGTTTCAGATGACGTGATATTATTCTGAAATGTTAAATTACTGAGATGTTTTTTCAAAATTGAAAAAGTTATATCCATCTCTTTACTTACGTAGTGTTTCATTTACTTGATATGTTATATCACCTTGTGTTTTTGTACTGTCACTAATGTCTGTGCCATTTTTTTTCTACAAAATTTTATTTTCAATACTGCTTCAGTAATTTGTGTCCCAGATAAAAAAAAGAAATAAGCTGTTGAGGCCTTAATGACTGACGTAATGTTTCTATATTAGGATTCCGTCCTTCCTAAAAGTTCCTATTCTATAGAGGCACTATTTTGGACCATGGTCTGTAAAGGCTCTGGTCAAAGTAATGCCCAGGGAATAGGCTACCATTTGATTCATTTGGTCAGGTTCAAGACCCATCTGTCTATGTTGTTTCTGACTATGATCAATGACTACTACATTCCAAAGAATTGGATAAAATATGTTTGAATAAAATTCATTCTTTAACATTGTTTAAGTTCAGAGATTGTTTTTTTAATGTAGCATGCACTTTGAACACTGGAGGGCAGTGTTTTATAAAATGTTTTGGATAGCAACAATGGCTGTTGTGTGACCAACACCCTAGTATTTTATTGCCTGTAATGACCTATCCAGAAAAATGAAATGTTTAAGAAGCAGGAATAAGAGAATACAATTTATGGAATATCTGTGATGTTTTTTGATTGTATAAGTGGGGAAAGAAATGCGCAAGAGTACTTGCTAAAGGGGAGTTAGCTGGATTGCTACCAACTCTTAATGATAGTGTATTGAGCATATACCACACCCCTGATGCATTATTGTGTACTATGGCTATCTGCATTCATGGCTTTAATACATTGGTTAATATAAGTAAGTAATATAATACTAGGATGTTTATAATAAAATCTCTACTACCTGATAGAAACACATCCGACAGCCTTCCACATTTTTGTTGTTGTGATTTTTACCAATCCTTATTCTCTCCCAATTGGTCTTGTCCAATTTCCACTGACCCTGCCTTGTCGGCAGCTGTGCAACTCCCTGAACAGGCAGTGGGATCGCAATGGACGCGCACATGGTTCATCGAAGCCTTAATTCAGTTCATGTATAGGATGATTACCGTCACAAACTATACTTCTGCTATTGAACTTCAGACACCTGATCTGCACACAAGTCGCTGGAGAGCGATGTGACAAGGTAGATTAACTTATCTATCCAAATCCTATGTCAATTTGCGTTGCCTCATGCTGGATGTTCATGGCAAAGTCGGAGAAGCCATAGTCCGGCTCGAACCACTGACTATGATGGCATAGCTTGTCCTGCGAGGCAGCGAGCCCACTACGCCACATGGCCTACTTGTGACATTTACCAAACATGGACAGTGTTGGCCAACTGCATTGGCCTCAGTGGAACTCCCGGGCCAAACAGTACACTTTTATTTTGAAAGATTTTTTAGGGGGTAACTTATTATTTTTAATGAAAGGACAAAATAATTAGAAGCTATGGAAACAGGCATGTAGGCACAGCAGTGGAGGCAGGGCAAAGACAGCAGCTGAGACTGGGCTTGAACCTTCATCTCCAGGGGCACGTGTGTTCCCGAGTCGGGCGCTTTGAACCACCAAACAAAACTGCTACAGACTAGGATTCTAACTGTAGTCTTTCAATAACAGAGCTAAAAATATTGTATCTTGAGGTTTCTGGTAACACCCTGCCTAATTAGCAGGATTCAGTTATTGTACCATTATGGGTAGTGATACACTTCGAAGAGGAAGACTGTGAATTGTGTGTTTTGGGTGGGGTTTCCTGAGAAAGTTACCATAGACTTAATTGCAACAATTCTACTGATATTGGGATGAATACTAAATAAAGTAATTATACAGCCACCATTCAGATTATTAAGATGGCACCATTAGATTATTAACATGGCACCATTAAGCCACCTTAATAATCTATGGCCAGAAATGGGAGTGTAGTACAAAATAAATGTTAGTTAACAGAAAATAAATCCATGGGTTTTAATTTGATGGTATAATTTATTATAATGAGCTCATTCAATGCAAGTGAATACACTTTAAATTAGAAAACAAAAAATGTACTGTCACATTGGTTTATAACTTATTATTTTGCTGCAAAGAAAATTATCCATCAGTATCCATCCCTATGATTACAGTTCAAGTACTATTCATTCTGTGTTAATGTCTTCAAATGCTTTATTAAACTGCTGTTAACAAATAATTACATAAGCATATGTAATATATAAATAATGATTTTACGTCATTATATTTTATGTCTCATACATTAATACTGATTAAGAAAAAAGCAATGCTAATTAAAAGGTAACAGATAGGAATTTGTTTTTATTGCAATTTGTTTTAATGTATTACTGGATAATTGGAGATCCCTGCTGCTTCATGTGTGTGTTATTTAGCCACAAGTGGGTGCAAGTACGCACCAGAGCAACTGTGCAGTCATACATTTATGACACAATGGCGAAGCTTGTACATGTCGTCATTTTCCTTGTGGCCTATACATCACACCAGCAATGTCGCTAAAGCCCACTTAAAATAGTTTTTAGCCATTTTTACATGTATACTTGGCAGTGGGGTGACGTATGCCTTGCTGTTGAAGAAGAGGAAGGCACATACCAGCAGCAAGTGCAACCTAATTTATATACATATAGTATACATTATGGTTGGCCTAACAAGAATTGAACTCTGAGGAACATTCATAGAAAACTCCACTGGTGTAGATTGCATGCCATTATACTTTAAACAGACTAGACTCCTGGCGCTGAGTCTATTCATTTGGATCTGATCATTGAAGTAAAAATGTTTTGCTCAACAGATTGTTGATACACTATGGGGTTTTATTGTGTCTGTCTGTCTGTCTGTCTGTCTGTCTGTCTGTCTGTCTGTCTGTCTGTCTGTCTGTCTGTCTGTCTGTCTGTCTGTCTGTCTGTCTGTCTGTCTGTCTGTCTGTCTGTCTGTCTGTAAAGGCCCTTTGTGACAATTGCTTATGTAAAATGGGCTTTATACAATCAATTTGAACTTGCACTCACCTAAAGGATGATTAGGAACACCCGTTCAATTTCTCCTTAATGCAATGATCTACTCAACCAATCACATGGCAGTTGCTTCAATGCTTTTAGGGGTGTGGTCCTGGTCAAGACAATCTCCTGAACTCCAAACTGAATGTCAGAATGGGAAAGAAAGGGGATTTAAGCTATTTTAAGTGTGGGATGGTTGTTGGTGCCAGATGGGCCGGTTTGAGTATTTCAAAATCAGAAAATCAGGATTTTCACGCACAACCATTTCTAGGGTTTACAAAAAATGGTGTGAAAAGGGAAAAACATCAAGTATGCGGCAGTCCTGTGGGCAAAAATGCCTTGATGCTAGAGGTCAGAGGAGAATGGGCCGACTGCTTCAAGCTAATAGAAGGGCAACTTTGACTGAAATAACCACTTGTTACAACCGAGGTATGCAGCAAAGCATTTGTGAAGCCACAACATGCACAACCTTGAGGCGGATGGGCTATAACAGCAGAAGACCCCACCAGGTACCACTCATCTTCACTACAAATAGGAAAAAGAGGCTACAATTTGCAAGAGCACACCAAAATTGGACAGTTGAAGACTGGAAAAATGTTGCCTGGTCTGATGGGTCTCGATTTCTGTTCAGACATTCAGATGGTAGAGTCAGAATTTGGCGTAAACAGAATGAGAACATGGATCCATCATGCCTTGTTACAACTGTAGAGGCTGGTGGTGTAATGGTTTGGGGGATGTTTTCTTGGCACACTTTAGGCCCCTTAGTGTCAATTGGGCATCGTTTAAATGCCACGGCCTACCTGAGCATTGTTTCTGACCATGTCCATCCCTTAATGGCCACCATGTACCCATCCTCTGACGGCTACTTCCAGCAGGATAATGCACCATGTCACAAAGCTCAAATCATTTCAAATTGGTTTCTTGAACATGACAATGAGTTCACTGTACTAAAATGGCCCCCACAGTCACCAGATCTTAACCCAACAGAGCATCTTTGGGATGTGGTGGAACGGGAGCTTCGTGCCCTAGATGTGCATCCCACAAATCTCCATCAGCTGATGATGATATCCTATCAATATGGGCCAACATTTCTAAAGAATGCTTTCAGCACCTTGTTGAATCAATGCCACGTAGAATTAAGGTAGTTCTGAAGGCGAAAGGAGGTCAAACACAGTATTAGTATGGTGATGTTCCTAATAATCCTTTAGGTGAGTGTAGGTTCATGCGAATTACACTGCGTTCCAATTAATTATGCAAATTATATTTTACACTGATTTTCCTAAATAGTCGATGCAAATGACAGTCAGTATAATTTCCAAGTCACCAAACGTTAGGGTATAAGTCGAATTTCATTTCAAACCACCCAATGAAAACAGTATTATTTTCAAAAATAAAAATCTCAAAATGCACAAAACATTTTATATTTTGTAATGAACTGAAGATGGTCAGTTGTTGAATTTGCAGCATTAGGAGATTATTTACTGAAATCAAAAGCTATTTCAATCAAACACATCTTAACAGGGCAAGTTACTCGTTAACATAGGACCCCTTCTTTGATATCGCCTTCACAATTCTCACATCCATTGAAGTTTTGAGTTTATGGAGAGTTTCTGCTTGAATTTCTTTGCAGGATGTCAGAATAGATAACATTGTGGATGTCTCTATTCCTTTTTCCTAAAATTACTCCACCTCTGAACATATCATGGACATCCTTCATTATACTACAACCCATCTATCTATCTGGTCTCCCTCCTTCAAAATCATCTATACACCCACATACGTGACACATTTGCAGAGCCAGTATTTGTGATATTGTCACATGGCATAGCAAAAGTAGGAGACAGATGTGCTTTCCAAACTTGAAAAAAGTTTTTTGAATAATGAGGTGGCCAGGGAGAAGAAGGCACTGGCTGCAGATCACCAACAGAGGCCCAATGGGGGTGGCCAGCCAGCAGGTGACACCGGGGGCAGCCTGGCAGCAAGGGGACACCAGGGGTGGCCAGGGAGCAGGGGACACTGGGGGTGGCCAGGGGACAGGGGACACCAGGGGCGGCCAGGCAACAGAGGACACCGGGGATGTCCAGGCAACAGGGGTCACAGGGGACGGCCAGGGAACAGGCGACACTGGGGGTGACCAGGCAACAGAGGACACCGTGGGCAGCCAGGCAACAGGAATGCCTGGCGGGGGCCAGGTGGCAGGAGAGCTTGGCGCTGGCCAGGTAGCTCTGGAAGCTAGTGGCGTCCTCCCCTGTTCACCAGAAGCTGTGTAGGTATCATTATAGTTAATTAAGGGCTGGTGATGCTGATTGTTAAGTCCTTTCAGCCCTTGTCTATTTGGTGCCTATATATGCTCTGGTGAACAGGGGAGAGGTTCATTGATGCAGTGTCACGTGTTTGAGGCTTTGTCTGGTTGGTGTTATGTCGTCCAGGAGGAAAGTAGTGTTTTGTAAGTAGTGCGCTGTTATTATGTTTAGTTTGAGTTTATGCGTACGCTTGTGATATATAGCCACGTCTATGCCGTGATAAGAGCATAGTTGATAGTCATATTTTTTGTTTATGTGTACACTCTGTGACTACCTGTGCATCTAGTAAGCTTAGTAATTCAGCTAATATCTACCATTGTGCAACTCGCTATTCATTTTTCATGCAATTACTCTACATATCATGGACATCCTTTATATACTACAAACCATCTATCTACCTTGGTCTCCCTCCTTTGACATCATCTATACACCCACATATGTGACACATTTGCAGAGCCAGTATTTGTGATATTGTCACGCGGCATAGCAACAGTAGGAGACAGATGTGCTTTCCAAATTTTAATAATGTTTATTTACCAAAACAGAAATAGATACTTGTGTATAAACACTAAAAATGAACAAAAACAACAAACACTAGTACTCACACAACTGGCTACTAGAACCAACACCAACAGGGGCCCAATGGGGGTGGCCAGCCAGCAGGTGACACCAGGGGCAGCCAGGCAGCAAGGGGACACCAGGGGCACCCAGGCAGCAGGGGACACCGGGGGTGGCCAGGGAGCAGGGGACACTGGGGGCGGCCAGGGGACAGGGGACACCAGGTGCGGCCAGGCAACAGAGGACACCGGGGATGGCCAGGCAACAGGAAAGCCTGGCGGGTGCTAGGCAGCAGGAAAGCTTGGCGGGGGCCAGGTGGCAGGAAAGTCTAGCAGGGACCAGGGGGCAGGAAAGCCGGGCGGGGAACAGGGGGCAGGAAAGCCTATCCTGCCACAGACCAGGCAGCAGGAAAGCCTGGTCGGGGCCCAGATGGCAGGAAAGCCTGGCAGGGGCCAGGCAGCAGCAGCAGGTAGCTCTGGAAGCTTGGCAACAGCAGCAGGTAGCTCTGGAAGCTTGGCAGCAGTAGCATGTAGTTCTGGAAGCTTGGCAGCAGCAGCAGATAGCTCTAGAAGCTTGGCAGCAGCAGCAGATAGCTCTAGAAGCTTGGCAGTAGCAGCAGATAGCTCTAGAAGCTTGGCAGCAGCAGCAGGCAGCTCGGGAAGCTTGGCAGCAGCAGGTAGCTCTGGAAGCTTCGCAGCAGCAGCAATTAGCACCAATAGCATAGCAGCAGGTAGCATTGATAGCATAGCAGCAGGTAGCACTGGTAGCGTAGCAGCAGGTAGCACTGGTAGCGTAGCAGCAGGCAGTACTGGTAGCATAGCAGTAGTGTAGCACGGGCAGCATAGCAGCAGCAGGTAGCACAGGTGGCATAGCTGCCAAAGGCTCAGGCTGGAGCGCAGCTGCTGAAGACTCGGGCTCAAGTACAGCTGTAGCGTGGCTGCTGAAGGCTTGGGCTATGCTAAGTTTATTTGATATAGCACCTTTTACAGACAAAGTCACAAAGTGCCTAACATAATAAACATTTGACAGCAATACAGTATTATTCCACAAAAATAATTTTTTTAACTAAAATACATGATTATAGATTAAAATCTAAAACGTTGACATGAATCAAAAGCCAATTTAAACAAGTGTGTCTTCAGTAGTTTTTTAAAAGCTTTAACACAGACTCCAGATTGTAAGATAGTTGGACGGGCGTTCCACAGTTTTGGAGCTGCCGCTTCGATTGAGCGGTCACCATTGGTTTTGAGATGAGTACATGGGACCACCAGTAATCCCTGGTCAGAAGACCTAAGGGACCGGATAGAATTGTACGGATGTAGCAGGTTGGAGGTATATGCAGGTGCAAAACCATGCAAGGCTTTATAGGTCAGGACCAGGACTTTAATTTTGATCCTGTACTCAATCGGGAGCCAATGTAAGAGAATAAATTTGTGGTGATATGCGACATCCTGCTGGACCTGGTCAGCAGCCTTGCAGCAGAATTCTGGACTACTTGTAAACGTTCATGAGACGACTTGCTGAGACAGGTGAAAATGGAATTGCAGTAATCAAGCCGGGATGATATAAACAATGAATGATCATCTCGAGTTCAGAATGTGAAATGACAGCTCTAAGTTTGGCAATGTTTCTTAATTGAAAGAAACATGTGCATGTCAGTGATTTGATATGTTGATCCAGATACATGTTATTATCAAACATCACACCAACATTTCTCAGCTGGGATTTTACATCTGAGGAAAGGGACCCTAAAATAATCTTGGAAGCAGTAGTGTCCGGAGCAATAATAAGCTTCAGTCTTATATATTACTATAAAATACAAAAATATTTGGTTGCATATCCTTTGCATGCAATGACTGCTTGAAGTCTGTGATGCATCAACATCACCAGATGGTTGTTATCTTCCCTGGTGATGCTCTGCCAGGCTTGTACTGCAGCCATCTTCGATGCAAATCAAGTTGGCAGTCATAAGGATCAGAAATGATAATCAATCAATTAGGAAAAAAACCTCTACAGTCAACAGTTTGGTTCATCATTAACAAAAAGAAAACGCTGAGCACAATTATGTCAAAAGACCCAGGTAAACCGAGGAAGACCAGTGTAGAGAATGAATGGATAATACGCTCTATGGTGAAGAAAACCCCACTGACAACAGTCCAACATATGAAAAACACTCTCCTGGATGCAGGTGTAGATCTGTTAAAATCTACCATACATAGAAGACTACACCAGCAACAGAGGGTACACTACGAGATGCAAACCACTTATAAGCCTGAAGAACAGAAAGGCAAAATTACAGTTTGCTAAAAAGCACTTAAAAGAGCCTCAATAGTTCTGGAAAATACTATTGTTGACAGATGAGACAAAGATTAACATGTACCAGAGTGATGGAAAGAGGAAAGTGTGTGGACAAAAGAAAGAAATGCCCATGATCCAAAGCATACCACCTCATCTGTGAAACATGGTGGAGCGGGTGTTATGGCTTGGGCCTGTATGGCTGCCAGTAGGACAGGCTCACTTGTCTTTATCCATGATGTGACCACAGGCAGAAGTAGAACAATGAATTCTATAGTCTTTAAAACTGCTGTCATTTCTGAATGGTTCATGCGATATGGATGAATAAAAGCTAAAATGAAATGCTGACAGTCTTCACTTCAACCTCATTGTCATTGTATCCTTTCAAACTCAAAGTGCTGGAGGACAGAACCAAAATAACAAAAAGTCACTGTCTAATAAATTATAGTGCTCATTGTTTTGGCATAACTGTGGAATACGGTCATATATAATGCAACTTATAACCAATTAGCTTTCAATGTTAAAATCAACAAGCTTATTAAACAGCCTACTAGTTTCACTATTTGGAATAAGTTAAATTATTACATTATAAAAAGGGAGAATTCTTACTGAGCAAACAACATTGCGATAGAAAAGCATAATGCTGTCTTACCAACAAACAGTGCATTGAAAAGTAAACAAGACGATCACTGAAGCTTCCTGTTTGGTCCCTTATCACATAAACCACCAGCTAGCCATGTCACAACATTACAGTGTCTCTTCAGGATTAGTTAACTTTTCAATTTCCAAATTCCAGTTTCCATAGTTCAAATACAAGGGCACTACATCATCACTGGATCCGTCCACAGTGGGTAACTGAGAAGACTATTAAGACTCAATGATAAAAAATAGGGGTACTTTCGTTAATAATTCCGTTGCTGGTAAAGAACACTGAAAACCATTTGGGAACTACTATAGTAGGCCTACTATCCAAAAAGGAGACCAAGGTGTCTTTATTAATACCCTAGACTAAATGTGTTCTCCAGACAGGTAATTCAGCTAACCATGGTTAATACAAATTAATAAAAAACTTTAAACATCCAACATACATTAGATCATGTACAATATAATAATAGTATTTCTAAAGGTAACAATGTGAAGAGAAAGACAAAAAGAAAGTCATGGTAATGTACATCTTCCCATACCCACTCAACCACCACATAAAAAACCATAGAAAATACGTTAAATATTATTTATTACAGAACTCAAATTTTCCACTTTTGAAATATATATTGAGAAATTTATCTGAATGATAAATCATTATATGCGTAATCTAAGTTTTCAGTAGGTAGGACCGGAAAGCCTTCCAGACATGTTTATGTGTCATATTGAACCACCCTTATCTGGGCAAATACAACTACCGTAAGGAAGGCTGTATCTTGCAACACCTGAATATCTTTGATTGTTACAATGTAGTTTCCCATATAGGTAGTTTCACAGAAACAACCGCACATTTAAAAAATGGTTGTTATGTTGCATGTATATAGGCTTTATTCGATCAATATACCGTATAACATATGAGTCAGGGTCACTGAGCTTACATTTCATGTTTAGACATCAAGACAACTACAGGCGGACTGTGTGATTCATTGTCCTCCAGTAGGCTACACTTGGCATTTCCTGTGTGGGCGGTTCTTGATAAGGAGATGTAATTCGTCGTGGACTTTGTTGAAGGAAAAAATATTTCGCCCTAGACTGAGGATATGATAACGTGTTTTCAGGCGAGCTGGACTCTCTGCTCTTCGTTAACATTTATACATCCCGCCTTTTCCTGGAGTTTATGTATTTTTTCGGGGGCAGGTACGGTGTATGTTTAACGGAAAAGCATCAGTATTATAGGCTATTCGTTCGTGCATTTTTTTCATGAAAAAAGTCGTATACGGGCCCCTCCGTTAGTGATTTTTTCACGCAGAAAATTCACAAGGGATACATTGTTACGGCAAATGCTGACCTGAAGTTATATAAAAAGACATTAGAGAATACACGTCAAGGTAAGACTATATACGTTATTTTCTCAAATATCGTTTAAGAATCTGTTCGGACTATATTGTCAAGACAAGGTATAGAGCAGTATATGTACTGGAATACTGAAGAGGTTCAACAAAGGACATGAGTGAGCTGAGTAACAGGGTGGGGATAACGGCGGTCCGACGGGGCCAAACCGTACTATATACGGTCTATGGGCCGAACCGATTGATTTTGCGAATTCAATCGTATCAAGAGAGCCTACATCGAGATTCTTTTTTGTTGTAATAAGTATTATTACACTGATTTTGGTTAGCAAACTATGTTGATCGTTCACTCTCTTGAGAATGAAACATCGAAGCAGGCCTTCCTTCCTACCATAGTTAACGTTTTACGGAATAATAAAGACTGACAGTGGGGTTTACAGTACGCCCTGTGACGGGGAAGTGAATGTTTTATATACAAATTTGTTAGATCATAAATGGGAACATTTCTGCCTTTGCCCAAAGGGGATAGGTTGGTATGGGTTCTTGGCAATGGGCTACTCAGAGTAGCTGTCCTTTGTTAGCCCAAAGACGGTGTCAAATACTTTTATTCTTCGCAGAGAATGGTAGATCAGCACTTTGAATGAACTAACACTTTGAATGACTAACTCTGAAGTGTGCTGTCATTCCATCTGCAGCATTCACGGTCAAGACAAAAAAGGGTTCCAACATCACTTTCCATCTCTGGCATAATCCGTGCATTAACTTTCGAGTTTGTTCATACTGTGTTTGATCATTCAGAAGAGACCATGTAAAATCCTGAGGTGATTAACTAGGTTATTATGCGTGGTCAACCACCAGCAGGTTATGTAATCGTGTGTATCTTCTGGAGTTGAGTTGACTAAGCACTGGGATACTGACAAGTTTGGTCCTGTCTGTGTAATCTTTTCCTGTAAGAACATTGCAGCCAGAGGCTACATTTTTCACCAACCCAATGCATAGAAGGCGAGGCACTCCATGATTTATTTTGCTGCTTGGTAGAAAACATTGCCAAAAGTTCAGATAGCTAAGTGCTATCTGAGGCACACTTGCCATGTTCTTATTTTACATTGCATTTTAATCATTTCAGGTCTGATATCCCAACACCCACTAGGAAAGTGATTACATTATTGTCATTGTTGTCTCAAGGACAGGATTCAAATGAGTGAACTCCCCCTGTTGTAGTTGGTCTTGCACACCAACAAACTGTCTTTTTTTTAATTGACATTTGTCCAAACCTATTCCCAGAAAACAAAGTTCCCTTTTCCTTATCCCTTTTCTCAACCAGTGGCAAGACTTTGGGAAAAAGGGATATTAATTATATAGCGCCCTAATCTGTGGCAGAGACCCTCAAATCTGGGCAAAGGAGGGCATCAGAGACGGCATATATACAGGGCCAAGAATTACATGCTACGCCACTGATCTTAACCCCAGTGAGCAAACTAAATGTAACCTAGCCCTAATGTCTACAGCCAACCCCAACTAGTAATGCATACTTTTGCCTATAGTGGACATGGAAAAAAAACGTGGGTACCCATTTGTTAGTTTTACTATAATTCTGGGGCCATCTGTTCTTTACATGTACATGTAGACATGGATCAAATACAGACAGTTGTGTATCGCTAACCTCGTGGGTACCAGGAAACAAAAAAATCCATGTTAGCTAATTTTAACCTTAACTTTAGCACCAATCCCAACCTTAACCTAACCCTTACCTTAATCTCACCCTAAACTATTTTTTCCAAAACATTTCTCCCCTCCAAATTAGGGTTGGGTACTGTTCGCTATTGAACTGATGAAACTGTTTTTTGGAACTTTTGTAATTTTGTAATAACAATAACTTTCCAATTTCAATATTATTTATTTTCAAACAAACTGTAGCCTACTTTATAGAAAAGCTAAAGGTGGCAGCACATAAAATATACATATGTTTATAAGTTAAAACCTTATTGCTTGATGTGATTACATTTATGCTTGATGTTGGCTAGTTAGCTAACCTGATACACCGCCAAATACTGTTATGATGTACCCTGGAAACCCAGAGTTCTCGCGAGAGCACAATTTGAATTTGCTCAGCAAGTTACTCTGGCACCGAGTAATTCTGCTCATTAACTATGCCCTTGTAGCCGAGCTGCATCGATCACATCGGTGTATCTGATATAGGCGTGCCAGAGGCGTGTTAAACAGATGACGACACGACAGTGCTGCGACCTCGAAGTCATTAGTAAACATTGTAAGATCGCTATGGATTAACACCAGTTGTTTAAAACCACTTTGGCCACTACAATGAACGAGTTAGACTTGGCTTTTT
>JACXGM010018132.1:6176-19365 GCA_016801145.1 Umbra pygmaea | reverse complement strand
GCGCACGATTCTTGAATGGTTTGAAAGTTAAATTGAAATGCTTACAATGGAATGGATGAGGAATCAATATTTTTATTTCAAAGCAAGTGATCTGAAACCTGACATCAAGTAAGGAGAGGAACAATGAATTTCACCCACATGGAAAAATGTTCTTTATTTGAATGAGTGAACGTGGCTCTTAAAAGGTAATTAAAGGCACAGGGGTTGCGGTGCCACCGGCTTAAAGGCACCGGGGTTGCGGTGCCACCGGCTTAAAGGCACCGGGGTTGCGGTGCCAGCGGCTTAAAGGCACCGGGGTTGCGGTGCCAGCGGCTTGGGCCCGCAATCGCTGCTCGCAGCTATATTTTCTATTTGATATTCTCCTTCTCTCTCGCTCACACACACTGAACAAATGTCCAAGAGCTTAAGAAGGGGGGCTTCCAAAGAGCAGCATGTGTGTGAGACAGAACTTGAAACACCATGGTGAGCTAGTTCTCTAGGACAGAATTATTGTGTGATGAATTACAAATTATAAATGATAGCCTAGATTACTTCACTACATTAACAAAAATAAAAAGATATTAGCATATAACATGCACTGACAAGTCCAAACCCAAGCGTACTCCTTATTTTTTGGATGTTTCTTTGCTTAAGAAGAAAACTAGCTTTCATCGTGATATGTCTTAGTCCATCGACATCTTTTCTAAAACTCGATAAGGTTTTAATTTTGTTTTATCCTGCAGCCCTAATATCAATGTCTATTAAATTCCTAAGTGTTAAAACTTTTGACCGGTAGTGTATGTTTAAAACTCGTTTTAGTTTGTATGTTACTATAACATAAGACGTTTATGCAACTGGTTATTTATTAAGTGCACAGCCTGTTTGCTTTTCCCATGTCTGACACATAAGATCTCATTAACGCGTGCTATACTGCTCAGTTAAATGCTCTCACCATCAGTTAGTAGATCCCTGAACTCCTCCACAGCACTCTCGATTCTGATTTGGAAAAACTCCCAAAGCTTGATCTTTGAGAACACCTGCCCCCATAGAACATCACGGATTGCCTAAAAATAAAAATAAAACACATTCCAGGTTCAGATCTTCAAAGGAGCTCCAATTTTTTTAATTAACCATTCAAGGTGCGAAGTGAAGGCACTGTGCTTTTGCTGACAACAATGTTCATTGACCAGGCAGGAACACTAGTATTTTAGGAAGATTCCTAAAGTAATTAGTAGTAATTTGGTCAGTCTAGCCTAAAAGGGACCATTAAAAAACTCACATTGAGATGTCCTTCGTTCTGGACCTGGGCAGGGAGGCCCATAGCAGTGTACCTTCCATCAGCCATGTTGCAGCTCATGTGCCAAATGGCCCGGTCCAACACCCAGGCTGGCCTCAGGTGGGGGGAGTTGACCAGGTTGTAGCCACACTCTGGGTGCTCCTTGATCCATGGACTGTTGGCAGCTGGACAAATGAAGGACATAAGTCAAGAGATACACCACAGAATTCCTAAATCAATTTGGAGGACAATTAATGCAATTAATTTATTACAGTGAACAATGACAGTTAATGAACTCAATGCATGCATGACAATGTTTCAATGTATGACCAAAATGGCTGTAGAATATGTATCTTGTACTAAAAACTATTGACACTTTAATTTTTATTTATGAGCATGACAAATGTGCTTCTGACAGTTTTGATCAGTCAAAATCATATTTTTAATGGAATTGGACAATTTTAGGATCATATGTGAATTAAATCAGGCCCTGTTTTCCAAACACTGATGCAGTAGTAATGCACTGTACAGATGTCAGTAGTCTAAAGTGCTTATCAAGTGGAGGGGCTGTACCGAGGTGCACCGCAGGCAGTTGAATAAAATTTTGGTGTTTTAAAATAAAGAAATACAATTAGGGGCCACCAGGTGGCTCTGAAGAGCACATCTGAATTCATCGGTTAACCTACAGTACTGTACATACAACAGAGTATTTATCATTAAAAAACTAAATTCTGAAGTTTAGGGTACAATTTGTAGCACTGTAACAAGTTGATTACTTTCTTATAAAATAAATGTCTAATCTAAATTGCCTGATTCATTTTTAAAATACCTTGTTGCGTTAAATTCTACACAGTTAAAACCTAAAAGCAGCTAAACCCATGTGGCCTTGATGGCATAAGTGTTATCACCTAGTCTCAGATGCGGGTTATCTGGGTTCTAAACCTGTGTGGCCAACATGACCTTGTGTTTATTATTTTCAGCAGACTTGAAAGCTTTTTCAAGATAAAACAAAGAAATTCTGCTAGTAGCACACAAGATTTCTGGCAAACTAGAAGAAGTCTATGCCTGCACATCTTTCAGTCCCGTAACAACATGTCTAAATATTAACCAGACAATAAAAGCTATCGCTTTTGACAAAGAGATGTGAAAATTGGCTGCCCGTCTCTCACACTTGTGGGGGATTTCATATGCGCAATCTGAACAGTTTTCTTTCAGCATATTTTTTGAGAACACTACATCCCAATGTCCACACTCACAGACTTTGAAGCGCTTTCTCGTTAAGTTTGTGAAAAAGTAAATAGCGATTTCTTTACGAGGGATTTCAGTGGAAAACAGAAGTAATGTTCTGATGTCTATTTGAAACCATAAAATAGGGGTGGATTGCATCGGAATTAGATGTAATTCATAGAGTAATCAATCAAATAATACAAATAGGCTTTAGTTAAATTAAGACGGGAGGGGAGCAGGGGCGTCACCAGACCCGGGCTTCTGGGGCTTTAGGCCCGGGTATGTTATTGTCAGCCCAGAGTGTTCTGCGAGCTGACAAACACAGCAATGGAATCAACATTTGCAAGGCAAGCCAACAGTGCCTTGTGAATGTAGACTTCTGCATGATTAGCAGGAGAGATCATCCATATCCATTAGGGTTGGGCCGATAGATGATAACATCTTCCATCGGCGATGGATGACAGACATCGATGTAGAGGTGGCATTGTGATTTCATCGCCCCAAGTTGAAAGCTACTGTATTTTAGCGCATAAAGCGCGCACCCGATCATTTTTGTAGAAAGTGATACGTAATCTCCTCTCGCCCAGACCTGCATTGATGGCCACTCAGCTATTCAATGTGTTACAAATGTTAAACACCCAAAACAAATGTTAAACACCCAACCCCCCACGTGCTGATTATATAAAACCAGCTATTACCTAAGTGGATTACCCGCATTAATGTTAGTGCATACTCTAAAAACTCAACGTAGCTATAGGCTATTTCAATATTCAAACTGGCCTATACATTTAAGTGATTTTTTCTTTTCTGAACAGCCCATTCTCACTGGCGAAAAAAACACTAGTATTGGTATATGTTATCAAGCTTGCGTTTAAAAAACTCCTACATTTGTAGGCTACTAACGAAGAGAATTAAGAATGCGCCTATGCAAAACAAGTGGGATTAATCAAACAATCCTATGACCGTTTTAGGCACACCAATACGAAATCCCAATTGATAAATACCACTTGTTCTTAGTGTCAGTGCTGGTGCACAGTGTCTACGATTTGCCTATCAACATACCAATGGCGTAGGCACGGGTGTGCCAGGGTGTGCTTGTGCCACCCAAAGAGGCAGCTGGCACACCCAGAAATCAGATGCATAATGCACTTTTTGTTATAGCCTTGGCAAAGTTTCTTTTTTAAAACTTAGTCTATTATGGTGTAATTTTAATATTTGTTCATATTAAATAAATTCTTATTTTTTTGGTACATCTAGATCCACGCCTACACATTTAAGTGTATGCGCAAAAATAGCCGCCAACGTGACCCCAGCGAATATCACAGGAGACGAGCAGTGTAGTAGACTGAAACGGGCGTAATAGGCCAACACATTCAGCAGCTAAACTTGATCCGTATGTGCCAGTGCAGTGCGATACATCAAAGTTGTGCGCTTACAGGTACAGACTTTATGCATAGTGTTGTGTTTGTTTGTGAAATGTATTTTAATGTATGGTCTGTTTGATACGGATCAACATCAATGTATCCCCTTTCTCTGTAGAGACCATATATTGAGAACATACATTTACTATTCCTATTTCCTACAGAACTTGTTAAACAACCAAGTATTGTAACGATTAATTTACACACCCTGACATTTTTTATTTGCTCCCATGACTGTTTAACACTGTCAGGGTTGCACATGAAAGAATACAATAAATACAATTGTTATACACCATCAGCATGAAGCAAGCCAGGCGGCACGAGGGGGCAATGCCCCCTCAGTTAGAATATTTTTACCCTCAGTTTTGATTCCAGTATGTGTCCTACAAATCCCTCCACAGTCAGGCCTAGGTGCGATTTTTTGCGTTGATTATTACGCTGTGCCGCTGCACAGGAATCCAAACCAGCGGGTTAACATGAAAAGTCACACATTTGTAAAAATCAAATGTTGATTGGCCTTCACACAGTAGAAAGACGGGCACAATTTGAAATGGATGATTACGTTCAAATGTAGCCTAGTAGTAGATTGTTTCCACCGGAAAGAAGTTTCACAGCTCAATTAAGTTTTTTAGAAAGTGGTTTTGCACATCCTCAACTCAAAGTAGCGCGGAAATGGAGACGCCAGCCACAGATGCTGCCTTGCCAACATTGCCGGTAACACCGGGACATTCGACCGCCGATACCACTCGGCCTAGCTGCAGCCGAGTAAAACTGTCTTGCCGCCTACAGCCTTGCAGGTGCCTGTGCCTGACAAACTTTTCTGAATCCGGTAAGAAATATCAGCATTGTCCATTGCCGCGGGAACTAGGGGTGCTGAGGGAGCTGCAGCACCCCCCGCTGACAGCACGTGAATTTAAAATGATATTACTTCAAATAAAGTTTTGTTTTTTCAGACGTTTTTTAATTTTCCACCTTCATTCATAAAATTGTTCAGAATATAATTTTGTCTATAATAGAATATATATATTTAGAATATCAGATTTATTTTCAAATCCGTCAGAATAAAAAAAATCTAATCTAAAAATGAATCGGAGTCTGATAGCAGAAGGACGGTAGGTGAGACATGTACAGAGGTTAATTTTGTGCATCTCAAACTAAGTGCGGCTGAGTTCACAAGTTTTGTGAAGTTCCTGAATAAGAACAAAATTACCAATAACGGGAGTTAATTAGTAACCAGTGATCTATGATATGAATAGAAATAATATAAAAATATTAATTAGGCCTAACTAGTTGGTTATAAACGCCCATTACCTGGTTATTTATGTTTTATTTAGGAACTTCCCAAAATGGGTAACCCCAGACGCAATTAGTTGGTAAAGCACAACAATTACCTATAGTCTACATGTGTCCTAGGATTGGGTAATTTGAACAAGATATATTTTCAGAATAATTTGACATCTTTTTTCTTTGTAATTTTTCCAGATTTTCTTCCCTACCCAATTCACTCTCTAATTCTGCCTTCTCGGTAGCTCCATCTGTGGGGTGACGAGGGGTGCGCTATGCACATGGTTCACCCACCACGTCGCCCCAGCCGCCGATTATTTACGCACTGTTCACCCAACAAGGAGGACTTTGGTCGGATCATGCACAGGATGATTACGTTCACCGACTACTTCTGCGATTGAATTTAGAGGTGCCTTTAAAATATCTAGAATAATATATACTTGTATCACAATAATTTAAACAACCTTTTCATGGAATTCGTAATCAACGACAACGATAGGGATGATTTCTAACAAGAAAGCCTCTGATTTGCTGCACCATTAAGGTTTGAAAAGACGCAGTCAAATCTGATATGTTTATTTGCCCTTTTTTAATTCCTAAAAACTATCGGGAGGAAAGTATTAAAAACGGTTTTACCGAAATCACCTATATTTGGCCAATGTCCACAGTATAATAACTCTTTTTAGTCCTGCGCTAATGCAAACAACATTTTAATTGGTTAAAACAGAAAAGCATTAAAATATTATTGGTCAAAAAGACGACACCGGTATTGCCAAACACAGAGGGAGATGGAACCGCATATGACAAACATAGATTTTATTTTGAGATAAGATCAAATTAAAGCAGGGGAGGGTCAAATATGACGAGCAATCCCTTTAATACGAGACTTAAATGGTAAAATTGAGCTCTGTTCCGACGTTAGTTCTTACCGTCGCGCAGAAGTTGTAAAGCAGTCTAACATGTTTTATAATGGCAAGCAGTGCCGCCGCTCCCATTACGCGCATCACGCACTGTGCGTAGGGCACCAAGTGCTGATGGGGCACCAAATATAGCCTAATGAAAAAAAATCATCAAAATCATAATAATTATAATGCCGATATTATTTCAGTTTAGAAATATTAAGCACTTTTTTAAGCATGCATATCACAAAACAGGCAGAATAAGAGATATTTATTTGCTATATATTTAAACGATGGTGCCCCTCCCCCAAACACACCCACACACACACACAACTTCCCCGTGGGTGCCTCATTGCCCTTTATCCCGCTCTCTCAGTGGTCTGTTGGATTGTGCCTGACAAAGTTTGACAGTAAGCATAGCCTACTAGGCTAAGTCAACTTTTTTGGAAATGGCCTCGAAAAGACAGCAGGAGTCTGGAACAAAAAAAAGAAAGATGAAGAAACTGCGAGATGATGCGCATGCATCACTTGTAGGTAAGTCCATGTTTAATCATTCTTAAATATGGGAAATGTGCTGCTAATGTAATGGTTAGCCTATGCATACACCTCGTACCAGATGACGTTATTGCTAATGTTGGCAAACTCAAATATGTTATAGTTTAGATGCAAGCTAGATTGCGATTTTGATTCTATACATTTTACAAATAACTGACGCCAGCTAGCTGCAACTTTAGATATTGAGCAGTAGTTTATGGTTTATTTTGACGTGACGGTGGTCAGTAACAGTTCAGTCAGTGCACAAGGTAGGTTAACAATTCTGTGCTTCTTCAGACAATTTATTATCGTGTAGCATGCGATTAATAGTCTCTAGCCAGGCATTTAACAAATTTAGCCTAGGATAGTGTCATTTGAGAACGCATATTTTGGCATTTGTATGCATAACCCACAACCATCTTTAGGATTGTCATTTAGTAGAATTGAGCAGAATGTATGCTACAGTCTCTCACACAAATTAAGTGAGGTGTCGGGTGTGCAGTGGGACAGAAAATGGCTCTTGATAATGTGAAGTCTGAAGAACTCAGACTTTTAGTATGTTACTGCTACAGCTAGCTTAGCTTAATCTGAATGTGACAGAAGCTACATGACAAAATGAACTGGCGTTTTGATGGCATTTATGTCAGGATGCAAAGGCATCGACGACATCTGCCGGTGAAATAGAAAAACGTTTTGTAGTAGACAAAATGCTCTCTAAACCATATTTAAGTTTTATTCAATTAAATGTTTAAGATTCAGAAATGTGGTCTTGAGTAAGGTGTATAATTTTCCATTTGTTCCTGTAGGTAAGATATAAAAATAAAATGTCATGATGAATAATATGAAGCAAACATTATTGTTGAATTGTGTTCAATGTTGCAACTCATTTTATTATGCTTTAATGTTTGATTTGATTAGATTTATCAAATAGTTCATAAATAAGTAATAAAGGGGAGAGCTCCTTGGCTGCTTGCTGTCAGTTTTACATTTTTAGATTTTTTCTCGGTACAAGGTTCTTTGTTTGAATATTTTGTCTCTTTCTATACTGATCCTTTTTTTCATATTTCTATATTATTGCAGGGTCAATGCTGAGATACATACAAGGAGGAACATGTGGCCAAGAGGAAGATGCAGACGACGAGCAACCATCTACACGTAGTTCAGGCACACATCAACCCCACATTGATCAGCAGTTTAGGGACAGATACAGAGCAGAGGACCACCACCTCTGAAAGCACAAGTCCTGTCGTAGAGAGTCCATCAGCAGGTGACAATGTAGAGACCTATGTGCCCTTTCTAACTGATCATGCTCTTTGGCCATCACAGGTTTTAAATGCGGATCGTGTTGAAATAGTACTTTTTTTCTCGGGGTGGGGGGGCATCACAAAGGAATTATGCTTAGGGCACCAAAATGGCTAGCAGCGGCACTGATGGCAAGACAGCCGTGTGTCTGGCTGCAATTGAATGCATTGTGTATTTACAAGCTACAAATGATTACTGTCCACTCCAATACATACTATCAACATTATTCATTGTGTTATTACCGATCTGAAATATGTGTGCCCCCTTAGTAATTTTGGGTGCCTCCTTGCGGAGTTTATTCTCCCGCCGGGCCTGGCAAGAAGCAACACTGGTTTAATGGAATACACAATTGTAATTATAGTCAGTGATATCGATGAGCCTGAGGCACTTATAAATACACGGGTGGCATTTTTTCCCCAGCTTTCCTTCTTGCTTTATGCCTGGATTATATTTTATATGCTCTTCAAATTTATCTAAAATTATAATTTACTACAGTTGAGCGAAATATGCGGCTCTCATAGACTTGTCCGTGTCTGCGATTGGTCCTATGATGCACACACACCGCCCCTTCTATGTAAACGCGCTTGTCACTAAATTGGGAAATCCTGGGTTGATTTAATGAATTGATAACCATGGTCGTTATCTATCGCAATTGTTAGGTTTAGTGGAGCCAGGTAATGAAAGGAAATCTAGGGCATGTTGAACATAGCTTCGTATAGGCCTCTGTTATGTAGAGAAATATCGATGTCGCACACCAAGTTTTTTAGATGCACACCCAAATATTTTTTTCTGGCTACGCTACTGCAACATACCCCTAATTACCTGCGGAAAACATAAGCTACAATGAGGTTCATTAAATGTACGACACAATCCAAATTTCAGAGCTTGACAGAAGGTGCCATGTAGTGTAAAATGATGAGCGCATGATTGTTACTGCTTCACCAGTAAAAAGTAAAACTCCGCTAAAGATAAAAGTGTATTGCATTGTGAAATATGCTGTTCTTCAAACGAAAACAGTAATAGGCATCTAATCAGTAATAGCGTCATAAGTTAACCTTAATAAATGCCATGATATTTGTCCTGCTGAATATATTGTATTCCAACCTTATGCAATCATATTTAGAAGCATATGTTCCGCTTATTATCACCCGTAAATTGCATGGAGTGCTGTTTGATTCATATAGCCTATACTGTATCAGAAGCGTCATGCACCTATTTTTTTAAGGGGGCACAGTGTGCACAACACATAGAAACAGGTGCCCACAAATACTGATATTAAAAAGAAAATCCACTTGGCTCAAAAAGTTTCAATGCGCATGACGCCCCTATACTGTACTATTTTTCAGGTGGGCTTTTATGCCTATCTGGGTGCCATCTAGAGTAGCTACTGTTTCAGCAGCTAATTACTAATCTTGAGCCGTTTGTGCCAGTGCAGTGCGATACATCGAAGTTGTGCACTTACAGTTCCACAGACTTTATGCATAGTGTTGCGCTTGTTTGTGACATGTAGCTATTTTAATGTATGGTCTGTTTGATACGGACCAAAATCAATGTAGGCCTATCCCTTTGCACTGTAGAGACAGTAGGCTATGTACTATTTACTCCTTAACTTGTTAAACAACCAAGTATTGTAACATTGATTAATTTACACAACCTGTAAATTTTTTTGTTTGCTCCATGACTGGTCAACACTGTCAAGGATGCAAATGAAAGAATACAATAAATAAAATTGTTATACACAATGAAGCAACACATTGGATTAATGGAATCAGGGCCGGCGCCACGGGGGGCGTGAGGGGGCGACGCCCCCTCACCGGGACTCTCCCGCCCCCTCAGACCACCATTAATGTTAAGGGAATTTTTATGATAAAATATTATATTTAAAATTCCCATTTGCCAATTGAATTTTCTTCCTAGAGTGAATATTAACAAAAATAAACAAGAATGCTTCATCACAGCTTAATCCATCTGGATCTGATCCCATTTCATCCTCTTACCGGTATTTCAGTCTTCTGACCTGGGCTCGAAATACACGGCGTCCCAAAAATATCTGGGATGGTTCATAACCAACTTTGGGACATTTACGGGACAATGGCCAGTAAAATATAACATGCATAAAACACTGGTACAAATGCACATGTTTAATCACAAGTCTTATGAAGCAGATCATAATTCAGATTAAAAGTTGATAAAGTAGGCTATTAATAATCACAAGCGCAACAATATTTTCATTTCCGCGCAGGAGAACACATTTGAGATTACTATTCTCATTACAAGCTGCATTCTCAAATGGCCACTTGATCTGAACAGTTTTAGTATTAGGCCTATGAACTGATGAATATTTATCATAATGGGCAAACATTTAAAGACGGAAGATCTGAAGTTGTAAAAATATGACTTGAACTCAAGCTTTTTTGTAAACCGAAAACAAAAGAAATGCAGGTTTAACAAGCATGTCAGGACGTTTTAAAAATAATCCACAATAATCGGATATTGACCATATGGTAATTGCAAGGTGATATATGCTATGTAATTATTTAGGTTATGTAAATGTAAAATCTTAGAAAACCATTCCAATGTTGATAAAATAGGCATAATATTATTAGAATGCGAATAACCCGGCTGGTAGCTCTAGAGAAAACGGTTGTATGATCTTTTTGACCTGAGATTAATAGACCTACATAGCCTACTAATTTAAATGTACAAAATTATTTTAGAACATGATATTCTTGCATTTGAGGCTGTGGAATCTTGTGGCTGATAACAGCTCACAGCACTTCGTTGTGTAATTTTGTTGCGCCATTCCGGGTGGAATGTCAATGTGATGCGTGAGGGCTTTATTGAAGGGCATTTTCAGAGAACTTGAGCAACAGTTTGTTTTTTTACTGACAGCTGCTATAGTTCAGTCAGCATGACGTAATAATAATAGTGGACTAATCTACTCACAAAAACGATCTAATTTAGACAATGGTATATCGCTAAATATTTTTTTATTCTGAAGTTAGGCAATAAAATGTTTTTTTGTTTTGTTTTAATGTGATTGACGCTTCTGAATTTATGTCCTAACTATTTGTTACAAATACAATTTATCTTGTGAACTTGCCCCTTTCATATACTAAATATATTTTAGGGCTTGGTGTTTTTGGTCGTTAAAAGTTAATCGTGTGAAATGGTTCAAAACTTAATAGAATCAATTTTCACAAATGCATGATTCTTCACTGTTCCCCAAAAGTCGAATTGGAATATATACTGTGTGTGTGTGTGTGTGTGTGTGTGTGTGAGTGGGTGGATTTGTTTTGCACATTTTGTCTTGTGATTTTACCAGAATGAATAGCTCAGTCTCCGCAATGGATTGAAGCGCGCATCCGTGTGAAGACTGCGCGAGCCACAAGACAACACTGTATCCGCGTAATTGTTCGCAGAGCTGTTTTATTTAATTGTAGCCTATTGGTAAATCCATGGCCCGAATATGTTTTAAAACGTGGTGGGGACAATATCGACCCTTGCAAAAAGTGGTGGGGACATATGCATTAGGGGCCCTATCTTACACCCAGCACAATAGACTTTTTACACAAACGCATGTATCATTCCTATCTTGCACCCGAAGCATATGGTACTTTTCCCTTCACAGACATGCGTCGGTAAAATAAGGGAATTCATGTACATTCGTTTGGCGGTTCAGTGAAAAGAAGAGGCGTGTTCCGGCGCAAACGTTCCCTGGTGCTATCTTGCAGTTCCCGAAAACAATTCCGCCACTGACCAGGAAAAACCTGGTTCAAAGTCAGTGGCGTGTTATTCATATGCTATTTTAAGGGCTCATGCTTAACCATAATGTAGCGTGTGCACAACGGGCATACACTTTGCTCCTCTTATCTACACAAATGCAGTTCTTTATTATTGCAATACGTAATTAGAGGGATAAATATTACCACATGAGGGAAGTCATTGTGGTGTCCGAAAATATGAAAAAATAGGTATACATTTAGTGTACACATTTACTCAAATGATTCAGAATGAATTATTTGCACTGATATACATAAACCTCAAGGGAACCCATTCAATCAACATACAAGTCATTTGCAATGGTAATAGTAAAATGTTTTAGCTAATGTTTTTGCTAATTATACTCTCAACTTTATTAGATTTATCAACTTTTAAGATTTATCGCAACTTTGCCATGAGGAATCCCCCCCTTGGATGGGTGGCTGTGAAGGGGACAACAGCTATCCGTTAAAGACATGGTTAGTGATGACACATTTTATGATGCCAGCAAGTGCGCGAAATGCTGTTTAATCGAAAACACACACAAACAAGCAGTGTCTAATTGACCGAACATTTGGGACACTGAAAATGCGCATCAGGTGTTTGGATAGAACAGGTACACTACTGAAGTCGCAGCATTCTTTGTGGATTGTTGTGTTTTAAGCAACATTTCCATGAATCATGGATTTGTTGATGACATTAATTAGGAAATATTAGAGGACTTCAGGAGACGTGATGTTGAAATGCATGTGCCGTTGCAACTTAACCCAAATGCCCAGAAATACAGAACGGGAGAGGAAAGCTTATTTGACACAAGAGTAATCTCGGTCTAATGTTAGACTACATTGCAAAAATATTACCATGCATTCATAACCTCATGATTTAGTGAGAGTGAGTCCAAAACATCAGAAAGTAGGCTATGTCTTGTGAGATTTCTTTATTTACATTTTGTAAATAGAAAAATCAATAGCAATCCGCCGTTATAATAGCAATCCGCCATGGAACAAGCGTGCCTGCTCTTAAAGGGAATGTGAGATGATGCTCTGATTGGTTTATTGCACGTTCCGCCCAAACCACACCTATGACTAATGAAGCTACTTTAGACCTACCCATTCTAGATTTGCGGGACCCTCCCACAATGTCACTTGCGTTTCGCGTTTGATACTTGCGTTTCAGATCGTTAAAATAGGGCCCTATGTGCGGTAATGTGATCGCCCCCTCTCGGTATTTCAGATGCCCCCTCATCACCACTCGGCTGGCGCCGGCTCTGAATGGAATACACAATTGTAATGTAAACTGATCTTTCACAGTTGAGCGAAATATGCGGCTCTCATAGACTTGTCCGTGTCTGCGATTGGTCCTGCAGGGTGCACACACCGCCTATTTTATGTGAACGCGCTTGTCACTAGATTGGGGAAACCCTGGGGTGATTTAATGAATTAATAATCACCGTCGTGACATCTCGTATCTAGATCGCAATTGTTAGGTTTAGTGAATCCATGTAA
>JACXGM010018131.1:6128-19365 GCA_016801145.1 Umbra pygmaea | reverse complement strand
AGAATTTTCTGTTCGCTGTGAGTATAAACTGTGTGAATAATCCCAGCACCTTGCAGCGCGTGCATGTTTTTAGGTGAGAAAGACCCAGCTGTCAATCAAACTCGAGCAGTGGGGGGAGAAGAGGGGGAGGGGGGGGGAATGGGGGCGCTGTTTCTCACATTTCAATTTATTTCACCGTTTTACCTACTGTAGCTTTAAATTTCAAATTATCAAAAGAATCTGCAGCTCTGGTGACAGGGGAGGCGGCAGTGTCTAGCTTGTTTGGTCTACAGCCCCACCAAAAATCATGTTAACCCCACCTAAAAAAGTGAACGAGTTGAAATAGCGCAAATAGACTACTGCCTAAACTCAGTAGTAGTGACTGTCCACGTTTGTTGCTCTTGATGTCAGTCTGGCGTAGTATTTCAAGCTACTGGGAAGGGTGTTATGCTTGATTTTATTGTGTATGTATTCACATTGAAATTCAGACATTGATTTGAGCCCCACCAATGTGTGGATTAGCCCATAGACAGTAAAATTAATGGACGTACAGACGCCATTCATTCCTATGGAGAGCAAGTGAAGTCAACTAGAAGCACTTTTTTGGTGGTAGCCGAGTTTACAGCACAGCCTCAAGCTGAGCATGATGATGCAGATGTGACATGAGCAATGTCTATGAAAGTTGTAATTCTTCTCGTAGCCGTGCCAAGAGAAATTTGAGTCATTCCGAATCTTGCCTCTTGCAGAGACAGAGAGCATGAGTAGGAAGTATTTCCAGTCCATCAAAAAGTTGCTGAAATATTTTGTTGCAATGCTTTTCATGGACTCTCTATGGGCTTCTCTGTTGACTGTATGCCTCCACATCCCCCGATTGCCTGCGAGCTTCTCCTGGACTGTACGGTAATTTCTCTACTTTGTGACAGAAAGTCCTGTGGTTATGACACAACAGTTTGCATATTTTCACAAAAACGGCTGCTACGGGGCCATAATGTGAGATACGTTAGCTAATGGAGCTTTTTATACATTCTTATGTTTCATTAAAAATAAACAATGGACAAATAGAGTCTTTAAATGCTTCAGATGTAAATTTATTTGCTGTCAAAGTGACCCTAAAATGAATAAGAGTCTATGGAATGCTAACATTAGGTGATAGCCAGGTAGCATCAGAATCCACCCAGGGCTGCTTCAACTTCCGGGTCCAAGCGTACCCCCTTGGATTAGCAAAAAAATTATCTGGCATGTGATTGGATTAATCATGTGCGCGCCCCTTGTCATCTCACAGAAAACCGGGAAAGAATGCGTTGTCACAAATTAAAGTGGTGAGGAGGAGCAATGGTTTTTACTGTAAAAAATGTATTGTAAAAACGTTAAAAACCGTAGACTTAATAAAAAATTATTTACGTTCCTACTGTATGTCCTTTCCCGCGAATCTACAACAATGCTGCATATTAATCTACAAGCCGCCATATGAATTTATAAATCGGCATGTTATTTTTGGCAATTTCATAGAATGGAGAGATGTGGCAAATTACATGACACGTGCATTCATTTGGCGGTAGTAATGACAATTTCAGCTACTTCGAGATATTGGATCGAATATAGGCTAGTCTGCATTTATTTTTAAAATGTAGCTAAAACTAAAATGAATTGTTCACTACCACCATTGACTTGTTAAGACCATACAATCTATGGTTAGGACTATCCCCCGGTCTAGTCAGTCGTCCCTTTCACGTGTTCCCAGAAATATCACAATGGTCACCACTATATAACATTTCTAAGGTTCAATGATCGCGTCTCCGCGCTCAATGGGGCAAGGGGTTGGTTTGAGATTCAAGGTATGGACAGTTCAAGGGTTCATAGGCGCACGAGCGCATCTGTCCGGATCTCTTGCGCATGCGGACTTCGGTTCGAATTGGCATAGTACGGTACAGTATCGGAGCAGGGGAGATCCGTTTTGAGACACGCCTCATTCTAAATTATTCTCTCTATTCAGAACAAAATGCGTTAACAAGTGGCAAGAAGACAATGTGTTATTGACAAACATATACAATATCATGTCGAATAATTTCCTTTATGTTATATTGTATTCATTTGTTTTAAATTCCGAAATCAATATTGAGCCTTACCGAGACGAAGGAAGCGCATGTGAGTGATTTGCCACATTGTAATATTCAAAATATTAGGAAAAACAACATAGGTTTTATGGCAATGATCATCAACGGACAAAGGATTGCATTCCTGCTTACCTTTCTTATAAAAACATTATTTTGTAAAAGCGAAGAATCCTGTCATGGAGCGTTTGATATTTATTTTGTTTTAGATAGGTAAGTAATTTTAAGTAAAAGCAAAATGTATTTGAAACGAAATATATTTTTATTTTTTTGTGTGTGAGTACCGGTAATTAAGATTTTACAACATACGAGTTGTACGAATGCACTTAAGCACACAAGTTGTGTACAAATGTGTAAAAAGTAAAATCATCTTGTACCGTAATGTATTAAAATGACTCGAGTTCTATTTTAGTCTGTCTAGTCCTTGTACGGGTATGTTGGTTGTGGTTCAGGGAGTGTGTGTGTCTGACTCTTCTCTAGGTCTGGCAGTGTGCATGATAACTGGGGAGAGATCTATGAGTTTGTGGAACAGCTCACCAATCGCTTTGTGAGGCAAGTAAATTATAATGCTGTTAGGCAATGCTCTGGTGAAATCAGGAGTTTGTATTGAACAGTAGACATCAGTGTGCATCTACACTATAGTTACATATACTGTCTGAATCAGGTTGATGTTTGGGGCGATGTGAATGGCCTTTTTTTGTCAGAGAATGATTTACCAAAGAAATACAGTGTTTACACAGTCGATACAGAGAAAATGTGGCTAACTAACTCATTTAAAAGTAGGGCATATCGTATTCAAGCAGTACCCAATATGAATTGCACAATATACAAGACCAGTTTTTTAAACAGCATGTGGGGTTATTTTAAAATATAATTATTTTATAACACACTTATAGCGTTTAAAGTGTGATAAAAGAAAAAGCCCTATATGAAGGAATTTAGAAGACCCAATATAAATGTAGTATCAATTATATCAAAGTACAAAACATGAGCATTAATGGATAAATTGAATTGCTTTTGCTTGTTGATGTTCAATCCCATTCCTCCCCTGGTGTTTCCCTGTGGTAGTCCCAGGATGAGAGTGTCCTACATAGTTTTCTCATCAAGATCGGAGGTGATCCTACCGTTGACAGGAGACAGGTAGACTGCACATGTACACAGGGCAGCAGGGGGGGTTGAGGGAGATGTACCACCCCAATGTTAGAGGCAGGCAATGTACCCCCCCCCCCCCCCAGTAATAAGTACAATTTGTGAAAATATATAATGTGGAAAAGCAATGAATAAACAAATTCACTCCTACGCCCTTGCACACACACACGCACAGAAACAAAGTCTTTCTCTCACAGTGTCCCCCCCATGGCTCCCCATTACCTCTCAGTGTATTAAAGAATTAAACAAACATTTTTTGTAAGTTACTCAATATCTCAATCTCTGCTATATTTTCGTAAGGTTTGAAATAGATGAAGGCTTGAATAAGTTACGTGAAATTAAACCGGCTGGTGAAACATACATGCACGAAGGCATAAAGTCGGTAAGAATTTTATTTCTATTGCTTTGTACAGTATGTGTTGTTAAAGTAACATTTTCATCATTTAGCATAAGCTCATATCCAGAGAAACGCATTGTAGTGAGCGCAAACACCTTCATAGTTTGTTCATACTGGTGGCCTGTGCAAGTCAAGCCAACAACAACCCATCCTTTGCAACTCCCATCCTGTAACAAGTGAGCTGCACATGACCATGGTTTCACATTACAACATGACTTCCCTGATGCAGGCTTCAGAGCAGATGAAGGCCCAGGTCACACGGTCCTCCAGTATCATCATAGCCCTGACTGATGGGAAACTGGAGATCTATCCATATGAACTGACAGTTAAAGAGGTAACAACATTTGCTAAGCAGAAACTATCTATTATATCTACCTTAATTTATGTGCTTTGACCCTTTACTGGTACACACATATTTGTTTACTCTAAATGTAGCTATCTGTTATCTTTTTGTTGCAGGCCAACACTGCCAGGGACTTTGGTGCAAGAGTATATTGTGTTGGTGTGAAAGACTTTGATGAGAGTCAGGTATAAGCCGTAAGGGCCAAAATACAGTGTCTCAAAACATTTACAGTATACCTTCTGAAATACAGCATTTGTTTACACACAAACACTTCTGGTGCATTATCAAGTAAAACAAGTTGAAGTTGTTTCACCCCACTGGCAATTTACTTTGCTTCTTTTAAGAATGTAGTTCCAATTAAATTATTTTTGAGAAAGCATTTTTTGCAGTGAGTGCAATCTCTACCCTGCCAAAATGTAATTAGATAATTTCTGTCTCCGCCCAAAAACTGATGGTGAAACCATTCCTGGTTGATTAATTCATACTGGAATTACTCATTATTACAATATTATTGAGAGGCAAACAGACATTTTATGATTTAATCTTCTGTCTGTGTCGAAGAATATTTGCAGTTTGGACAGGAAGTAATGTCTACTATAATCATCTAATTGGATAATGCCAGCCCTTCTTCCTGTTATAGTTTCATTACATTAGATCTCCTGAAAACATAGCAGAAGGAAAGCGGAAGGTGATGTAGATGACAAGGGAGTGAGTGTAAGTTGTTCTTAGATTTTTTGTTGCTTCATGTTGTCTTCTTAATCCAACAGCTTGTTGATATTGCAGACAACAAAGACCAAGTATTCCCAGTACTGGCTGGATTTCATGCACTCAAAACCATTGTGAATTCGGTGAGGTTAGAATCATTTTATAGTAACCTAGAGGTAAATACATGAATATTGTTATTTCATGGTTTTAATATTTTGCAGATTTTAAAGCAATCCTGCACAGAAATATTCAGGGTGGAGCCTACTAGTGTTTGCGTGAATGGTGCGTTGCAAAGCCTAAGTTATATTTATGACATTTTTCCAATTTGATTAATTTAAAAAGTGTTATTTTTGTGTTATAAATCTATAATGCCTTTCTAATGCTTAAACATTCTAGAATCTTTCAACATCGTCCTAAGAGGATACAACTTTGCCCGTGGGAGCAGCCAGGAGGGAGTAATCTGTGTTCTCACTGTCAACCAGAACACTTACAGTTAGTTTCCCTACTCTCTTAGTTACAATACAGACACACCTACAGCTCTGGAAAAAATTAAGAGACCACTGCAAAATCATCAATGCCTCTGGTTTTACTATTGATATTGGATCAAATTAACATTTTTGTTTTATTCCATAAAATACTCACAACATTTCTCCTAAATTCCAAATAAAATATTTTCATTCTGAACATTTATTTGCAGAAAATTACAACTGGTCAACTAATTAAAAGTTGTCAGTTCTCAAATAAAGAATAAAGAAATAAAGAAAATAAGTTCATATTTATTTTTAAACAACACAATACTAATGTGTTAACTTATTAAGAGTTCAGAAATCAATATTTGGTGGAATAATAACAATTGTATAATAATAATAAATCGCTTTCATGCATGTTTGCATGCTCTCCACAAGTCTTTCACATTGATGTTGAGTGATATTATGCCACTCCTGGTGTAAAAATGAAAGCAGCTTAGCTTTGTTTAATGGCTTTTGACCATCTGTCTTCCTCTTGATCACATTAACAGAGGTTTTCAATGGGGTTGATTTAACAATTTGCAGTGGTCTCATTATTTCTTCCAGAGCTGTATAATCTTTAATTAATTCATTCGTTCATTCATTAACTTTATTCATTAATAAAACAAAATAAAGTCCAGGAATGCCAACTAAACAGAATATTCAGTCTTCTTGTCGATAGCACAGTTTCAGTGGTGTATGAATACAGTATACTTGTCAGAAAAGAAAGAATTGATGAGTATTGAACAGCAGTCTTATTTGTACTATTCACTGAGTTTGAATCAATTTCAGCAACATGTCCATTCTTTATTAAGCCACACTAATAGAGCAATAGTGTTATGAATTGAATACTGGGTCTCACTAGTACTTAGTTAAACCAGAGAGAACAAAAAAGTGTCTTATTTGGTAGACTCAGGGAACAGAGATGTAATTATGTAGCTCATGGCATGTACTGTAGCTGGCCCCAGTTCTTAATATAGAACACAACACAATGTACTTTCACTAAAAGGGTGTGGAGCTTCTCTCTTTCTCACCCTCTCTCTGTCTGTCCCAGATGAGAGGCCAAGTGTGGTACAGGACGGCTATTTGTTGTGTCCAGCACCAGTGCTGCATGACGTTGGACAGTAAGTAACTTGATTCTTACCTCTCAGCACTTCCTGTAGCCATAAATGGCCACTGAGCTAACGATTGCACTCAATTGGTCAGATCAAAAGAATGTCTTGTTGACTGTTGGTTGCCATGAGCACTGAACCACACAGCAGTTGACTTCAAATCGGATTTATTATATAAAGCCTTTTTTTACATCTACAGCCACCTTCATTCTGGGTTGGTGGTGGGTTTGATTTGTAACAGTTGTTCAGTGCTTTATTAATAACTTAAAATATTTACAAAACTAGAATGGCCAATGTTCACCCCCATTCTAGTAGAGTAACATGATGGGTTTCTTCATAAAATGTAAATGTATTCTTAGTCAACTCATGTGGTAAAAAAGGGTAATATAAATACATATATATATTTTAAAGACCATAATTGTAAATTGTATATTTCAAAATTGGAAGGAAAAAAGAAATTAAGGCAATGCGTTAGTTGTCTAAGTATATACATGGTAGAACCAACTTTGGCAGCAACTAAAGCAAATCATATTTAGGTTACTCTACCAGCTGTAAACATCTGGTTCTTGCATTCTAAGTCCATTTTTCAAAGTTAACAGCAACTTTCAAGTCTTGCCACAGAAGTCCAGGCTCTGACTTGCCATTTTAAGACAGCCACTAGTTTATAAACCCCCTACAGCATATCCTTTTCTTTGTATCTAGGATCATTGTAGCAACCCCAATCTGTCTCCTTCTTACTGATGCAGGAGATCCTCTAGGATTTTCATATATTTTGCTCCACCCCAAAAAATGGTTTCTCCCATCCTGACCAAGGAACTCTACCATTACAGTCACCATTGACCTGTTGGTGGCTTCTCTGAACCACACAGAGAAGTCGTGGTTGTTTTATAGTCTTTTTATTTTCCCCATGTTCTCCCGCCCCAATTGGTCTTGTCCACTTTTTCACACTAATATTGTCACTTTGGCAGCTCTGCAACCTCCCCTGGACAGATGCGGTATGGTGAAGGGCACTCACATGGTTCATCCAACCACATGTCACTGAGCTGGCCAAAACAAAGGAAGCTTTTAGTCAGATCATGTGTTGGATGATTACATTCACCAACAGTACTTCAGTGATTGAATTTACAGGCGCCTGATCTACATACAAGGAGTTGCTGGAGAGCGACATGGCAGAATAGATAATCTGACCTACCGTATCTATCCCAAATGGGGAATGTTTTGGAATATTTTTTTATAATCCAACATAGCCTGGTGCTGTTCCAGAACTTTCCACTGTTCTTCTTGGTGTGGTTGAATGGATATGCTCTCAATCATATTTTGGGGCCTTCCAGAAACAGGTGTGTTTACTCTTGATCAAGTGACAATTTCACACAGGTGGACATTTTTCAGTTAATTGTTTCAATTCTAAAGGCCAATGGCTGCTGCACCACAGCTTATTGAAGAATTTGTTTATTTTTCTATGTACGTATATGGTATATATGATACCTTTTCAATAAATCATTTAACGTTTTGTATTTGTAGTTAATAAAAATGCTAATATTTTTAATACTTGAAATCATTCCCAATGAAATACCCTTTATTATTAGATTCCCACACTGCAAAATGTGCAAAGGTCCTCGGGTCTGGCACACTGTCGAAAAAACATTTTGATGCAGGGTGATGTTATCTGTGAGACTTTGTCATCCTGTGTTAGCTTTGACTTGTCCCACCAGCATGCCTGTTTGCTATGGCACCGTGCCCAGGCATTTCAATGGTTGGTGTTCCAGTGATCTGCCAGACCCATACTTCTGTTTGACCTATGATGTTTTAGTATCTCTCTACTCTCCTATGTCTTTACTCTCATTCCCACACACAAAAGAGAAACATAGAGTTGTGCTGAATATTGCATTCCTCTACATAGATCTATAGATGTGCTGATCAGCCTGAACAATGGTCAGTCCTACATCTCAAGCCCATTCACTATCTACGCTTCAACTTGTGTGAGTGTCAACAACAACACATTAATATTTTTGGCTACTAGTGTTTAATTGAATCCACTGAATTCTAGATTGACCAACATATGTCAAGTTTACAGCATATCTCCAGTATTAGGTTGCAACTTTACACTTTACTATTAATTTGGTCCTGTACATTGTTTTATTACATTGGTCTTGAACGTAATCTGTAATGTGCAATCAGTGTACATGCTATAACATTGTAACTCTTAAGATCATGTCCTTACATATTTTGTTTAGGATTAACGTTAGGCGTCACATTACTCGCAGGTTAGGTTAATGTTAGGGTTAACATTACACAACCACTAACTCCCCAAAGTCATTTCTCAGAGGATTTGGTTTAGTCAGCTATGTTAGCGATGTTACTGCTGCCTGCCTATCATCCCTGTTGACTACTGCATATCTACGCTAACAACTCTCCCTAGGGTCTGGATTGCTACAGTAACAGCACTTCTCATATGGTGATACTTAACATAAACACATTTTGCTAAACAGTTCTCTGGAAATAAATGTATGGTCAGAGAAAACAGATGGACAGAGTATGCAGAATGTAGGCAGTGGACATACAATTATATTTCAGTTCTGTTGTTTGATATAGAGTGAAACATCATCTGATAGAGTCTGTGTTGTGGCTTGTTGAACATGTGAACTGATCCAGTCTGATGGGACCGCGTTGCTGGTGGTGATCTTGCTTCTACTCCTGCTGCTGGGTCTGGCTCTGCTCTGGTGGTTTTGGCCATTATGCTGCACTATTGTAAGTGGATAACCTCTCCTTGGAACGGCAGTAATGTCCTTTAGTAAGGCAAGATAAGGGTATATCATTTAATCAGTTTTCAATTAAAACATTGCCTTTTTTATGCCCTAGATTCATGCATTTAAATTTGCATGAAAAAATATGTATTTTTCCTCAGTTATGTGCACACCATACCCCACACTTTGGATCATAATTTTATTTATATTTTAGCAATTAATTTATATACTAAATACAAAACTGAAATGTCATGATTGAGTTGTAGACTTCCTATAGGCATTGTAATATTATTAATTGTTGTCTGAAATGTTACTCTGTACCCAGTGGTGTAGTGGTGCCTGAAGATGTGGGTATACTCTTAATTTATGCCCCCAATATATTTTTAAGCGTCCCAGCAAATGAAGAACGCTCTGTGTTATAAACGGTGACATGTAAGACTAGTCTTGCATATTAGTTCACAACAAAATGGGCCAGTAGGCCTAGTATCTGCACATTATCACTTAGCTTTTGCTGCTTAACTTCACGGAGAAAGGATCATTATGAAATTAATATTATCCACAGAAGAGGTGCAGTTTTTTGCAATTAATACTGGCCCACAGACTATAGGAAGAGACAAATAAATAATCATGAGTTCTGAGTGACTATTCCTTAGGCCAACTAATCCTTAGTGACTAATTAAAAAATTATATATATATATAACAAAATATATACATTTTACAATTGCCAAATGTGATTAGATTTTCAGGTTGGTGAGTAGATCTCAGAAGGCCATCCGCTACACTGGGGGGTAAATGTTTGGACTTGATCTCATGTAATAAAATATGTAGCATAATGGCTCACTCAAATCAATGCTGTTTTTACTACCTTGGTTTGAATTACCTAGGTCATGTGACCTCAAAGCTGTTGAATTTCAAACCGTTTCTAGCACTTATATCAACTTGTTTATGAATAATACAGGCTGTGCAATGTGTGGGCTGTCACTCTGAAAGATACTACCTTGATTTGAACTACCTAGTCCTAGGTCATGTGACCTTGAAACTATTGAATTTCAAAGCCTTATTTGCACTTATATCAACTTGTTAAAACGTTTACAAAAGTTTTTTAATAAACTAAATGGTGTGCAATGTGTGGCCAATCCCTTTCAAGGATACTACATTGATGTGAATTATGTAGGTCGTGTGATCAGGGAGTTATTGAATTTATCTACCCTTTGTGCAAAATGTGGTGATGCACTTTGTAAACGGTCCCTTGCAACGTGCATTGGCTAAGGGCAGAGTGCCTACAACGCTGCAAATAATATTTCGTCTTATTGTCTATCTTTGGTTAGAATTGGGAAAACAAGACCAGTGCAATTTTTAAAATATTTTTTCTTTTTAAAATAGAGTAAAATGAGGTTTCCAGCTTATATCGCTTGCATGCTATTGAACTTTGAATGTCCGAAAACCTGTAAAATATCGAACATCAAACTAACTTTACCACGGTGCGTTGAGCATTTTCAGATTGACGGTACCCGTCTAGCCCAATATCGTGCGTGCGTGTGGGGGAATC
This sequence comes from Umbra pygmaea, assembly GCA_016801145.1. Taxonomy (NCBI): domain Eukaryota; kingdom Metazoa; phylum Chordata; class Actinopteri; order Esociformes; family Umbridae; genus Umbra; species Umbra pygmaea. The sequence continues at coordinate 8,770 of JACXGM010018131.1, read as the reverse complement.
AATGGATCACTGCATCACTGTCTTTACTGTTTTTTTATTCACATGAGATTGGATTATCTACTAAATTATGCACATCAGAGGGAATTTAGAAGTGGGTATACGCAAAGCCGACTGAAAAAGAAGTGGGTATATGCCGTATACCTGCGTATACCCTGCACTACACCACTGTCTGTACCTATGGTAGTTGTCTCCTTATTGGTTTATAGGCTGACAGATTTAAACTGTATGTATGTTACAGGTTATTAAGAACCCGCCTCCCCGTCGCCCGCCACCACCTCCCCCTCCCCCACCAGTCCCTGTAAGTTGCTTCTTGCTCCGCCTTTATGTCATCCTCTTCACCATTAAAAGACCAACATTAACCTCTAAAACCACTCATTGCAGGAGCCAGAGGAAGTCCCTCAATCCAAGAGGGTGTGGCCCATGGTGGATGCCTCTTACTATGGCGGACGAGGGATTGGGGGAATGAAACGCATGGAGGTATATCTGAATGAATATTACACCATTTTAAATGTTTTTTTGGGGTGCATAACAAATATCATCATAAAACAATGTTCAATAAATACTATCATGTAGAAGTAGGAGTAATAATAGTATAATTCATAGTAAAAAAAGTAAAACTGTGTTTTAGGTTCGGTGGGGGGAGAAGGGCTCCACAGAGGAAGGTGCGCGGCTAGAGAAAGCCAAGAACGCTGTGGTCACAATGGTAGAAGAGGAGGTGAAAGAACCTATTGTTAAGAAACCAGCTCCTCAGAGACCAGCCCCTACCTATCACATCCCAGAGCAGTCCAAATGGTACACACCTATCAAGGTTGGTCGCCTTAACAATAGGCATTCAGGCAAACCAAAGTATTAGTTGTGAAACGAGTCCAGTTTTCTTTAACAGAATATCTCTGTGTTTAAATGTTTTCTCTCCAAAAGTCACATAAAAATGTTGGTCTGTCAGTAGCTGATTTGACATACAACCAACAAAGATTAACTTTGACTTATAATGGTCTCATCATCACCGTTTGTACTGTTTTTTTCCACTCAGGGACGTTTTGATGCATTGGTGGCATTACTTAGGCAACAGTATGATCGAGTTGCTGTTATGAGGCCAACAGCGCAGGACAGGGTAAGACACCAACCATTCAGCCTTCTGAATGTAAATTCTAAAGTCTACTGAATTCAAATGGGATTGACCCAACTCTGTTGTCAGCCATCTCACAAATGGCAAATGGGTGAACAGGACATACAGTACATACATAATAATAATAATAATATAGCATTTTATTTAATGGCGCCTTTCATAACACTCAAGGTCATCTCACAAGCAATATACATAAATCAAAACACACAACAAACAAGCCGCATATACAGATAAAATGCAGTAAAAACTCAATAAAACTTGTTCGAAAAAGCCTGTATAAAAAAATACAAAGACAATGTGAAGGAGTGTAAACATGGAGAATTTGAGTAAGGTATTGTGGTGCAAGATTATGAAGTGCCTTATAAGTAAGTAGCAAGATCTTGAATTCAACTATATACTTTACTGGAAGCCAGTGCAATTGCTGAAGAACTGGAGAAATGTGCTCAGTAGAAGGTGTTCTAGAAAGAACAAATTCTGAACCAGCTAAAGCTTATGTAGCAATTTGGAGGGAACACCTGTGAGAAGAGCATTACAGTTGTCTATACGTGAAGTGACTAGTGCGTGAATAAGAACTGCAGTATTGGAATTTGAGAGAATGGACTGGAGACGGTTAATATACATACTGTATTTCCTCAAATAAAAACCCGTAATCAATTAAATGCCGGGCCTCTGGTAGTGGCCGGGGGTGTGGTCAACACATTGCCTTTCATGTAATGTGCATTCCAGTGAAGCGTAATGTACATTTCTACCACTTTAATTTAATAGATTCAACACTTTATTTTTTCTGGATTATGGTACTCATCTAAAGCAGCGATACTCACTGCTCCTGCGAGGCACCATTACGTAGGTTTTTGTTCCAAACCTAATTTAGCACAGGTGACGCTACTCATTACCAGGATGAAACGCTACCTCAGGGCAGTAGCAATTGGGGTTGGACGGAAAATTTATGCAATGGCGGCTCGCGGGAGCAGGAATGAGTATCGCTAAGTATTATTGTCCTACTGGTATTTCAGTTAATGCGGCTGTATGTTTTACTCAGCCTGGTGTAGTTTGTAGTAACGTACAGGTAAACGGCAGTAACTGTATTTGAAGTAACACGGCTTCCATTCAGTACAAGTGACTGAATTTTCAACAACTTATTGGAACGGTTACAAGAAGTGTTGAGATTGTGTTAACAACGTAATGCAGCAATAAAAGAGCAAAGATTGACACTAAAATATAGCCAATTATACTTAACATAATCCTGCTTCAAATAAAAGCCGGCTACCTTCTGCAGTAGAGGTAAATAAAGGCTCCGTTTTTTATTTGAGGAAATACGGCACACACACACACACACACACACACACACACACACACACACACACACACACACACACACACACACACACACACACACACACACACACACACACACACACACACACACACACACACACACACACACACACACACACACACACACACACACACACACACACACACACACACACACACACACACACACACACACACACAC